>VMDO01007425.1:45245-91565 GCA_007922755.1 Pedetes capensis
AAAAAAAAAAAAAAAAAAAAAAAAAAAAAAAAAAAAAAAACAAAACCAAACAAACTTATGGAGGAAGATGCTTACTGGGAGCTCAAAGTTAGAGAATCAGCACCGGGTGCGGTGGTGGAGGTGGAGGCAGGAGGATCGCAAGTTCGAGACCAGAGGCAGTCTGCATAACTTAGTGAGACCCTGTCTCAAAAAAAAGTAAAATTAAAAAAAAAGGGCTGAGGGTGCAGCTCAGCTCAGTGGTCCAGCACTTGCAGAGCATGTAGGCGCGAGGTCCTGGATTCAACCCCCAGTATTGGGAAAAAAAAAAAGTTAGAGAATCAGCCATAATGGTGGCAGGGCAGGCATGGTAGAGGCAGCAGCAGGGCCTGTGTTAGATAACCTCATGTCATGGTGGACTAGGAACAAAGAGTGAGACCGGGGCTGTGGGTTTGGGGTAAAAAACTTCCCAAGGTCCACCTCTAGGGAGCTACTTCCATAAAGCAAGAATCGCACCACCAAAATGTTTCACCTCTTAGCACAGTGCCACCGGCTTGGTAGAAAAGGTTAAAGCATGTAATATTTGGGGGACACTTTATATTTCAGACCATGATAGTCTGTGAGGGCATTTCCAGAGGGGATTAACTGGGGGAAGAAGACCCTCCCTGAATGTGAGCAGCACCATCCATGGCCTGGCAGCTCAGCCAGAATAGAAGAAAGAGAGAACCGGTGAGCACCAGCATTCCCTTCTCTCTGCTTCCTGTCTACAGTAAGTGAAGGCCAGTCTCTGCCACATGGTCCATCCACCATGTTGTTCTGCCCAAGTGCATGGGGCCAAGCGACCATGGGCTGAACCTCTGAAACCGTGAGCCAAAATAAATATTTCCTGTCTTAAGTTGCTCTGTTAGGCATTTGGTTACAGTGATGATAAAAGTTATTAACACACCACTTCACAAAAAAGGTTGGAAAATCCCCAGACTAGATAAATTGTAGAGTATTTCAACTTTATAGTTAGGTTTTGTTATAATACAAAGCTCCATGCCCATAGCATTTCAGTTAGTTAGGGGAGAGACTGAGAAAAAAAAAAGGGAAAGAAATATAGAAGTAGAGGTAAAGGCTGAAAACAAAATGATGTTGCTTCGTGATTCTCTGATGCTGTTTCTCTCTGTGCATCTTTCTGTCTCTGTTTCTTTCCACCTCTTTTCTCTGTCTTTCTCTTTCTCCATCTCTGTGGCAGGCAGAATTCTAAGATGTTTCTGAAATCCTGGGCTCCTGGTGGTGGTGGTGGTGATTTTGTTAGGTGGTGTTGAGTTGGGTCCGACTCATGGTGACCTTCATAGGGTTTTCTTTTTTTCTTTTCTTTCTCTTTCTTTCTTTCTTTCTTTTTTTCTTTCTTTTTTTTTTTTTTTTTTGCGGTACTGGGGGTTGAACCCAGGGCCTTGCCCTTGCATGCTTTGCAAGTGCTGGACCACTGAACTGCACCCTTGGCCCATTTTTTAAACTTTTTTTGAGACTAGGTCTTGCTAAATTACGCAGACTGTGTCTGATCTTGAACTTGCGATCCTCCTGCCTCTGCCTTCCAAGTCACTGGGATTACAGGCTTATGCCCTGGTGCCTGGCTCCCTCACAGGGTTTTCAATGGTTGATTGTTTCGGGATTGCTTCGGGAGTGGGCTGCCACATCCTTCTGTTTTTGCAGTGCTGGGGATTGAACCCAGGGCCTCAGAGAGCACAGGGTGGCACTCTACCAACTGAGCCAAACCCCCGCCCAGGGATCCTGGTGTACACACACCTATTTCCATTAAAACACTAATCTAGGTGTTGATCTAAAGAGATGTTTCAGATCCCAAGTCAGTTGACATTAAGATGTGGAGATAAACTGTGGGCCCAACATCTATGTCTAGAAATCAGAAACAGGGAAGCCACAGAAATGTGAAGTATGAGATGGATTGGATGTGATGGAAATGGTAGAAGTCATGTGACATGAAATACAAATGCCTTCTAGAGGAGCCAGGAACAGCCTTGCTGACAGCCAGCAAGAAATGGGAACTCAGGACCTCCAATAAAAAGGGACTGGATGCTGGAATAATCTGAAAGAACTCTGAAACAGAACCTTTTCTAGAGCCTCCTGTGATCTTCCTCTCCAAAGCAGAGAACTCCAGTCTAACCAGGAGAAAAACATCAGCCAAACAAACACTGAGGAACAGTCTACAGAATACCTACCCAGTATTTCTCAAAACCATCAAAGTCATCCAAAGCAAGGAAAATCTGAGAAATTGCCGTAGACCAGAGATGGCTAGAGAAATAGGATAACTAGATGTAATGTGGTATTCTGGATGGATCCTGGAGCAGAAAAGAGGAATTGGGAAAGAACTATAGAAACCCAAATAAATGATGGGGTTTAGTGAATGGTACTGTACAAATGTTGGCCCCTTAATTGTAACAAATGTCCAATAGTGAGGTAAAATGGTTACAATGGGGAAAACTGGGTCTGTGAAACTTTTTGGTAAATCTCAAACTACTCTAACATATAGCGGTTTTCTTAAGTCATGAAAATGATATGTTTATTATACAGAACTTGAAGCAGTAAGAAATTATTGTGGTTGTTTGTTGTTAGGTGCTGTGGAGTCAGGTCCGACTTATAGTGACCCTATGTATGACAGAATGAAACACTCCACACCACTGTGCCAGGCACATGATCTTTTTTATGTTTAAGCCCATTGTGGTGGCCACTTTGTCAGTCTATCTAGTTAAAGATCTTCCATTTTTTCATTGACCCACCACTCTTCCAAACATGATGTTCTTCTCCAGGGATTGGTCCCTCCTGATCACATGTTGAAAATATGTAAGACTCAGTCTAGCAATCCTTGATTCCAAGGAGCACTCTGGTTGCACTTCTTCTAGGATGGATCTGTTGGTTCTTCAGGCAGTCTGTGGTATATTCAATATTCATCTCTAGCACCATAATTCAAAAGCATCAATTCTTCTCCTGTCTCCCTTATTCAATGTCCAGCTTTTACAACCATATGATGCAACTGAAAATACCATGGCATGAATCAGGTGCACCTTTGTCTTGTACGTGACATCTTTACTTTTCAACACTTTAAAGTGGTCTTTTGCAGCAGCTTTTCTCAGTGCAATGCATCTTTTGATTTCTTGATTGCTGCTTCCATGGGTTTTGACTGTAGAAGCATGTAGAACAAAATCTTGGACAACCTCAATTTTTTCTCCATTTATCATGAAGTTGCTTACTGACCCAGTTGTAAGGACTTTGTTTTCTTGGCATTGAAACACAATCCATGCTGAAGAAATTATGGTTGCTAGGGAAAATAAAAACCAGGCAGTGACTAAATTTTAGCATCAATTAGATTAAAATATCTATAAAATTAAGATGATATTTGTTACTATTTCACTATTAAAAGTCCTACCTTTTAAAAAGGCAAATATTTTTATTTTTTAGAAATTAGTTAAATGTACTAATAAATATTTACCAATTTTTACCAATATCCATTATCCAATTTCTGCGCTTAATCATAGTTTCACTTTTTGTTTATCCTGAATTTGTATTCTTTCTTTACAATCTTTTGTACTTATTTATAATCTTTTTCTTTTGAGGATACAAAGATAGTGTTATGGGATGAATGTTTGCCCCTCAAAATTCATATGTTGAAAATATAACCCCTAATAAGATAGTGGCCTGCAGCTGTAGCCCTGTGGCATCCAATCCTGTCAGATCTCGGAAGCTAAGCAGAGTCAGGCCTGGTTTGTACCTGGATGGGAGACCGCCTGGGAACACCAGGTGCTGTAGGCTTGGGAGAAGGACCTGGCAACCCCCTCCCCAAAATCAATCTGCCATTGAAAACCCTATGAACAGCAGAGAAGCACTGACAATAGTGTTTCCCCTGTTATACAGAGGGTCGCTATGAGTCGGATACCGACTTGACGGTACCCAACAACAACAACAATAAGATAGTATTATGAGCTGGATCTTTGGGAGATCATTAAATATAAATACAATCATGAAAGTACAATCTTCTTAGTGGGATAAATACCCTCATAAAAGATGAAACAGATTATGCTCTCTCAAGCTCTTGTGCTCGCGTGTTCTCTCTCTCTCTCTCTCTCTCTCTTACTCTTTCTCTCTCTCTGTCTCTCTCCACTCCTCTTGACCATATCAGCTAGCAATCTGATCTTGGACTTCACAGTCTCCATAAGCAAAAAAAAATACCTGTTGTTTCAGTCATCTAGTCATGGTTCAGTATTGTGTTACAACAATCCAAGCCAACTAAGACAAGAGGTAAGCTTGAATTGTTACATACTTGTGGACAAAAAGGCTCTTGCCTCTCTCCCCACTATCTCAACAGCATCACCACAGCTACCACTGCCATTAATGACAGTTTAGCTGGATATAGAGTTCTTATATGGCAGACATTTTCCTTTATCTTACATATCTTCTGACGTTTATTCTTCTTGATGAAAAGTGCACACTAACTTCAGTTGCTTTTACTTCATAGGAATTCTATCTTTCTTTATGAAGGCTTTGATAATTCTTATCTTTAATGATATATTATTGTTACTTTACAACATTTTGAAGTATGGATTCGTTTTTACATGATCCTGCTTAGCATTATGCCTCCTAACTCTGGAAAGTCATATCTTTCCTCAACACTGGACGTTTTCCAATGATTTTTCTTTTGAATATTGTTGTTCTGTCCTCCTAGAGAGCATTCTCTACTTCTCTGACTCCTGGTAGGGCTGGATTGAAGCATCTCAGTCTATCTTACACGTGTCTTCGGTGCCTTTTCATCTTTTTATCTTTGTGCTAAATTCTGTCTGAATTCTTCTTCCAATTAGTTGATTCAATTCAGTCTGGAAATTTTTAATTGAAATTTTGATTATACCAGCTCTTTCTTATTTCTAATATTTCTGTATGTTCCTTCTCATATACTCTTTGTTTCACTTCTGCCTGTCTTTGCTTTTCTTTCTTTCTTTTCTTTCTTTGCTGTCCTGGGAATCATACCCAGGATCTCACACATACTAGGCAAGTGCTCTACCACCGAGCTACATCCCCAACCCATCTTTTTTTGTTGATTTCATATTGTTTTTAATGAATAATACTCATTCAAAAATCTTCTTGATAAACTTAAGTATACACATTGGAAGTTCCTCATTATTTTTGGGTAATGCCATACTTTTCTTTTTGCATGAAGTGAATTCCTTTCCAAATTGTTGAAGTACTTGGCTGATTTTCTGAGCCCTAACAGCAACAAAGCCTGCAGCCATACCACTGTGGTGTCCAATCCCAATTCCATCAGATCTCGGAAGTTAAGCAGGGTTGGGCCTGGTTAGTACTTGAACGGGAAACTGCCTGGGAACACCAGGTACTGTAGACTTGGGAGAAGGACCCAGCAACCCACTCCATAAAAACAATCAGCCATTGAAAACCCCATGAATAGCAGAGAAGCACTGATAACAGTGTTTCACCTGTTGTACATAGGGTTGCTATGAGTCAGACACCGATTTGATGGCACCTAACACCACCACCACCACCACCACCCACAGTTTGCCTAATCTATTTTGAGATAATAGTTTAAAAGTTCAGCTTCAATGAAATTTCTGTTCCTCTCTCTTAACCAAATATGGCTATCTAGTGGTTTGGAGGTTACCTTCTCTCCTTATTTATTCCTAATCCATAAGTCTATTTTTTCTTTTAAATTGGGGGTCTTACTATGTTGCTCAGACTAGCGTCAAACTTGTGATCTTCCTGCCTCAGCCTCCTGTGTAGCTGAGACTACAGTATGCACCCACATGCCTGGCTCATAAATAGGTGCTACACTGGTGGCTTAGGGCTCTTGTTGTGTGATGTTGTGGTCTTGGAAAACATACACATTGAGTTAGTGTGGGAGAGAGGACAGAGTTGATTCAGGTTCTGATTGTGAAAATGTGTCAACTTTTACCCCTCACAAATGTTATCAAACTTTATATAAGTTATGTGCCCTGCAGATTGCAGGTATTTCTCTCTTTTCCTTTCCTTTCCTTTCCTTTCCTTTCCTTTCCTTTCCTTTCCTTTCCTTTCCTTTCCCTTTCTTCTTCCCTTTCTCCCTTTCATTCATTCATTCATTCATTCTTTCTTTCTTTCTTTCTTTCTTCCTTTCTCTCTCTCCTCTCTCTCTCTCTCTCTTTCTTATTTCTTTTTGTTTTTTCTCCCTCCTCTTCAAGGAGAATTATGACTCAGTCCCACCTTCAAACAATGAGCCTGGCCTCATCTTTTGCCTCAAGTACGGTCAAAATTCTGGCCATTTCTGACCACTCTTGGACCACCTGGATTTGCCATTGACAAGTCACATGAAGTTAAGTTAGTGAGCAATCTTCAAAATGAACTAAGCATCTGTGCATGGTGATGCATAACTGTAATCCCAGCACCTTGGGAGGTGGAAGCAGGAGGATCACAAGTTTGAGGCCAGAGGCAGCCTGCATGACTTAGCAAGACCTGAGAGTGCAGCTCAGTGGTAGGACACTTGCAAAGTTTGTGCAAGGCCCTGGGTTCAACCCCTAGTACTGGGAAAAAAAAAAAAAAAAAAAAAAGAACCAAGCATAGCTTCAGATCTGACAAGGACCTTGACATCTATGTCAATTCTTCTCCTTCTTCCCTTCTACCTCCACTCATTCTCTGTCCTCGCTCCTTCTGGGAAGGAAACCCACTTGGGTTCATCTGAGAGCTGGCTTCCATTTAGTTGGACCAAGAGGAGGTATTAGCAGGAGCTTGTTGGGTTGGAAAAGTGGGAGGCAGGGGTGTGGCTTCCTTTTCCTTCCCTGCTTCAGGGAAGCATGTCTGGTATTCACTGTGTCCCTTATCCAGTCCCCGTGACAACAGTTCTTCCTCCTCACTCCAGCCGTCACTGGGCAGCAAACCCTATTTCTTCCCTTTGTCACTTCAACCTAATCGTTGAAACAACTTTCCAGTGTTGACATTCGTTAGGTCTCACCCTTGTAGGACCATCCCACACTCGACATCTTGGTGGAACCTGCCTTTTGTACACAATAGAAATGTGAGTCAGTAGCACAGATTTTCTACACCCCAAGAGCTCAAGAAACCTAAGTTGTAATTTCATCATCCATTCCCTTCCCCACTTATTCAGTCACATATATAACAACACAGTGCAAGGCACTGTTACACACCCTGTGGGAGATAAAACAAAAACAAAAACAAATAAAAACAAAACAAACAGTCAAACACAGGCCTACACCTTATGTCAGGCCTCGGTCTTGTCCCTCCTTTCATTTCAGCCAGCACCCTGACATCATCATGGTGGCTATAGTCTTTTTATCTTAATACTCCTTACTTGCTCCTCTTCCTTCTTTGTCTAATCAATTATTTATCCTTCAAAACTCATGACAGCAATTTTTCCACCAGGAAGCCAGCACTAGTTTTATGACCTGATGGACATTTCCCTGTCTACAATTATCCTCAGAGCAATTGGGACAGAATATACTAGATACTGTGCTAAACACTTTGAATGGAATTTTTTTTTTTTTTTTTTTTTGTGGTACTTGGGGTTGAACCCAGGGCCTCATGCTTACATGCTCTGCAAGTGCTGGGCCACTGAGCTGCACCCTCAGCCCATTGTTTTATGTTTATTATTATTATGATCATGATGATGATGTTGAGACAGAGTCTCACTGAATTACGCAGACTGCTTCTGGTCTCAAATTTGTGATCCTTCTGCCTCAGCTTCCTGAGTTGCTGGGATTACAGGCATGCACCACTGAGCCCTGCTGAATGGATTATTTTAATAATCCTCATAACAACTATGTGAAGGAGATATTATTATGGGCCACTTTTATAGATTTGGAAACTTAAACCTCCATGTGCTTAAATGGTAGGTCCAAGTTCATGTTGTTGTTGTCAGGTGCTGTCGAGTTGTGTCCGACTCATAGTGACCCTTTACAGGGTTTTCAATGGCTGACTGTTTCGGGATTGCCTCGGGAGTGGATCGCCATGTCCTCCTCCCGTTTTTGCGGTGCTGGGAATCAAACTCGGGACCTCAGAGACTGCAGAGCGGTGCTCTACCAACTGAGCTAAATCCCAGCCATCCAAGTTCATATAGGCAGTAAATGGTGGAGTTAGGATTCTGACCCAGGCAACATGACTCCAAAGACCATCAGGCAGAAAACCTTTTGCATTTAGCAAAACACCAGCGATTGCCTGTAATTCTTATTGTTTCTGTACCTATTTCCACACACAACTATAATTCAAGTACATTGTTTTAATCATCCATCATTTCTCCCTTGATTACCATAATGTTAGAGGAGGAATGAAATTATTCTTAATCTCAAAAGCAGCAGAAAGGTCAACTTCATATTCCTAGATGCTTGCTATGGAGAAATTCACAATTAGGCAAAGGTGAGAGTGACTTACATTCCTTAATCAACTTTAAAAAAATATTATTAATGAATCTTAATCACTTCTAAAATAGGCCCAAAGAGTTTCTGACTTCTAGAAAATCAAACTTTCCCTTTGAATTTTTGCAGCAAAGCTTAGGCTGTAATCCAAATTTTACACACACACACACACACACACACACACACACACACACGTTTATTTTATTTTTTATATATTTTATATATTTATATATTTTATATATATTTACATATATGTGTATATATATAGAGAGAGCGATATATATATATATATATATATATATATATCTCCAGTGTAAATACTATTGATTTTATGTGTCATCCTCAGAACCATGTAAATACATTAAGTGAACACATATATACTCCATTAATATTTGATGGAGCTGGGCTTGGTGGTGTACACCTGTTACCCAGCACTCAGACTGTAGAGGCAGGAGGGACAAGAGTTTGAGGTTAGCCTGGGCTACACAGAGAGACTATGTCTCAAAAAAGAAAACAACAGCAACAACAAAAAACCCAAAATACAACAAAGCAAATTGATGGAATAGTAATCATGGTAATGGAGTGATATGAAAATGGAAATTTGAGATTCTTAGCATCTTTGTGAGTTCTTTCGTACTAATAAAAATCACTCTGAATTGAGTGGCATTGAGGCCTCACTGAGTTTCAAGGAAGTCTCCTTTCTCTCATTCAAGAGACTATGAGGGGCATTTACAATAATGGAAGGAGGATATCTGAACTGATGGAATTTTTAGTAGTACATGGACTTTAGAATCAGATGGACCTGGCTTTGAATTTCAGTTCCACAGTTTTCAATATGACCTTGAGCAAGTTACTAAACCTCTGTGATGTAGTTTCCCCACTTGTAAACTAGAGATAGTCCCTAGTCCTATGGCACCAAACAGGAGGGGAACATGAGCGTGGCTCTGCCAGGTGTTAGAACATGCCAAGTTACTTCTGAAAGAATTAACAGAGCTCTCCTGCTTCAAGATCTCCAAGTGCTTTCCCACCAACCAGCTATTCCAGCCTTTCCCCCAAGATCCTCTTTCCCCAGAAGTGCCCGTGATCTAGCAAATAAGGGACTGATGATGCTTGGTGCAGTATGAGCCTCCAGGATCCTGAGCCAGGTCCACAGGACAGTCCCACATTTGTTCTGATTCACAGGTAAATGTGTTAATATCATTCTACTCTCACAGGTTTGGGGACAGATAAATTGTCTTTATTAAATTGTCTGCACCATTCCTAACACATAGTAAATCTTCAATACATGGTATATGAGATGGAGATTTGTTTTCCATTCTGATCTTGGATCCACTGACCTCTTCTTTTGACCATAGACCATATTTTCCATGCAGAACAACCCTGGGGATGGGGGAGTAGCCTGTGATCAATTCTAACGAGTCAAAATATTTCATCTCTCCTGCCCATCATGATTGGCACAGGAGTGTGGACATGACCCAAAATTGATCCAAGGAGTCATGCTTATGCTTAGTTTATCTTTTTAGGAAAAACACATGAAGAAGAATTTGGACAAATTGCCAAGTAATCACTAAAGTCTCTTCCGGTTCTAAGAATCTGTGTGATAGAACATCCTATATATGCTAATAAAAAGTCACATTCAACTTTAAGAGATAAGAGATAGATGGCAATTTCAGCATATCATTTGAGCCCCTTTATCTAGCAAAGCCTGCCTATAACACTGAGGTTTGCAGGAACATTAAATAAATAATTCTCCATCCTTTGTTTGTTTGTTTAAGTTTTGAGTAGGAGTTGGACTCTTACTGAAAGAGTTATACTGCAGCAGCTTGATGTTGTGATTATTTGGCATGTATGTGGTGAGTACTTACATGGGTCATTATTCTGTCTCCTGTGTTTATCCTCTGCCAGACTCTGATCCCTTCATTCACCCATGACATGCAACAGTTGGCTCCCTGAGGCTGGGTGCCCTGAGCCTGGCTCTCCTATTGCTTCATTTCAGGCCCCTCAAAGAAAGATCTTCCTGTGCTCCAGTTTGGGAGCCTGTGAAATCCAGTAGGCGAAAAGGCATGTTTTACAAATATTCATAACTCCCTGGAGGAAACATATTTTACCAAAATGGGTGCCTCATAGTTATTGGCTGACACTCAAAAATCAAAGAAAGGGGAGAAATTTCCATAGTTCTTGATCAACCATGGTTGTAACCATACTAATTTGCCTAGTTCATTGGTGACTTCTGGGTATTATAAAGTCTGATGCCCTGACAGTCACTTGGAACCCTTCATACCCATCTAATTGAGTAACAAATTTATGTAAAGTCATTAGTCTCTGAAATGTTCACAACTTTGCTTTGGGCCTTTATAACAACAAAATTAGGTCAAGCATGTGGCATTCAGAATCAGAACAAATGTGGGACTGTCCTGTAGACCTGGCTCAGGATCCTGGAGGCTCATACTGCACCAAGCATCAGTTCTGCAATGGCCCAAACACCCCAAATCAACTGACTGTGGGAACCATACTTCAGTCAGTGACGATTGAATGGAAAATTGTTATGGGCAAACATTTTTTCAGGCCACACCCTCTACCTATTGGGCATTTGAAGACAGAGTTACAATGCAGGATCTCTTGGCAAACCTCCATTCAAAGTTTCTGGGACTCGTTTCTCCAACCATTCAGACAGGTGAGGGCCTCTGAGCACATGCAGAGGGGAACACTTTTAAATTTCCCTTCTGACTCCTTTCTGGAAAACATAATGTTGCACAGTTCTTCCTGATAATAGTTCCCCAAAGAGCTATTGTTTTTTAGAAACCTGCTCACAGTCTTTGGAATTACACTAGGGTATAAGGCTGCATGACACCACACAGAAGGCCTCAGTCAATTTTCCTGTGCAGTCAGGCAGAAGACAGATCTGTTGACTCATCCTTGGCTCAGGGGTTTTTCATATTCTGCCGAAAGGGCCTCTCTGGAACTATTTCTTGCATTTGGGAAGACCCAAACCCAGGCGTTCAATTTGATTATGACTTATTACTTTCAGTTGCGTTTTCTGCAAAAGAGATTTGATTTGGAAGACTCTTAGAGATAACTTGGCAATTATATCTCATTTCTCGTCCTGTGTCTTTCTACACACTGTAGATTGCAGAGATAAAAAGTGAATGCCGATAAGCAGCACAGTGGAAGCTAAAGAAGCTGGTCTCCAAGAAGAAGGGAGTAGACTAGTCATTACTGCTGGTTGGGACTTTTAGAGGGCTAGGGGAACAGAGAAGAGAGGTTGGATAATGGATAGCAAAATACAGTCACATAATGGGATTAACTCCTCATGTCCTGCAGCAGAGTTGGGTGACTATAGTTCACAAAAGTCTATACTATATTTGAAAAGAACTAGAAGAGAGGGGCTTGAAGGCTCCAAACATAAGGAAATGATAAAAAGAGGGAAATGCTAATTACCCTGATTTGATCATTACATATCATATATATTGAAACATTGCATCATACCCCACAAATATGTATTATTATTACTTGTAAATTTTTTTAAAAAAACTGAATGCCAAGAGCACCCTTATATGCCCATAATTCTCTAGGAAAATATTCAAATAGATGCTAATATAATACAAAAAAAAGAAAAACAATAAACATTTCACATAATGTATTTTTCAGAGACAAACCTGAAAATGGGGAATTTTTCAGCTGAATTGTGTCAGGTGAGAGAAATCATAATGTTGTTGTTGTTAGGTGCCGTCTAGTCAGTATCCGACTCATAGCGACCCTCATAGGGTTTTCAATGGCTGACTGTTTCGGGATTGCCTTGGGAGTGGATTGCCAGGTCCTTCTCCCATAGAAATCATAATAAAACATCACATATAAGCCAGGTGGTGGTGGCGCATGCCTGTAATCCCAGGAAATTGGGACACAAGGCAGGAGGAGCAACAGTTCAAGGCCAGAGGCAGCCTGCATAATTTAGTGAGACCCTATCTCAAGATAAAAAACTAAAAATGTACTAAGGGTGCAACCCAGTAGTAGAGCACTTGCAAAGGATGTATGAAGCCCTGCATTCAACCCTAAGTACTACAAAAACAAAATAAGGTAAACAAGGGAAAAAAAAAAAACCTAGAACAAGAAATCCCAGTAGCCTCACATCCCCTACCACATGGTTTGTGGGAAATGCATGGGCAAATACAGAACCCTAAATGAGAAATTATCAACACAGGTATCTAAATTCCTTAATTACTGTGTTCAAAGAAGCAAATACTAAGGTGCCATACCTGTCTCCAAATCTTTACTTTGGGGAGCCAATTGCTTTTAATCCTTAGACAGTTTTCAGAGAAAGAAAATCAGATGAAATGCAACGAGCCACTTCTAATTATGCAAAGGGAGCAAATGATAGGCTTTTCTTAATACAAAGAAAGAAATTACAATCGACTCCAGATTCCTTTGATGGATATGAAGTCCTTCCATTTGTCTCAGTGTGAAGTTTTGGGGAGTGTGAAGTATTTTTGAATTTTGTCTCAGTGTGAAGTTTTGGGGAGTGTGAAGTATTTTTGAATATGCAATTTTCTTCAGATAAAGTTCTGAAAGATCGCTGTCGTCAGGAAGCACCTGAGTAATCCTTGACAAAAAGAATCATAGTGGGCAGCAGCAGACCTATAAAATAAACTTATTTGTTCATTCAGATGTATGGAATTTAAATTGCTGAGCAAATGATCATGTACGTTGGACATGTTACAATTTCTGGGAGATGTGGATAAGTCTAAAACGGAGCTTGGGCTTTGACACTGGAAGATATTGAGGGTCATTTCTGATAATGGAATGGACTTCACCTACTTCTGAGAACTTCCAAGGAAAATGGGACACGGCACAGAAACAACAGATTTGGTATAGTATCCCACTGTTGCTCAATCTTGCCTGCACAAAAGGGTTACCTGGGTAACTACAAAAAAAAAATACTAATTTGACCCTTGAGATACTGAATCAGGGGTGAAGTGAGCATCAATCCTGGTTAAAAAGCTTTCCCAGTGAATTAAATGTGAATCCAGAGTGAAGAACCACTGCTCAAAGACCATCTTAGAACTTTAAATAGTGGAATGAAATTGATAGATATAACTCTATGAATCTACCTGTTCTGGAGATTGTGTGACATGGAAGCAAAAGGAACTGTGTGAGCCAGAAAAAAAGTGGATTGGTTACTGATTTCTACAGCTAACCAGCACTGGACTTGGACAAAATACTTTTTCAAATCTGTTTCATCTGAAAAACAGGGATAAAACCTCACAGGTGTTTTTATTTTTTAATTTCTTCAATTTTTTTATTTTTATGAGGAAATAAGATAGTCACTGCAAAGTGTCTAGCATTATCCCTTGTTGTTGTTGTGGTTAGGTGCAGTTGAGTCGGTATCCAACTCATAGCGATCCTACCTACAACAGGTGAAACACTGTTGTCAATGCTTCTCTGCTGTTCATAGGGTTTTCAATGGCAGATTGATTGTTTTTTGGGATTGGGTTGCTGGGTCCTTTCTCCCAAAGCATTGTCCCTAGTTCTTAGCAAATATGGTAGGTTGAGAAATGACTTTCCAGAAAATATTCAATGCAAATCCCTGGAATCTGCAAATGTTACCTTGTCTGGAAAAAGGGTCTTTGGAGATGCGAGCAAGAATTTTAAGGCGAAGATATAATCCCGGATTATTGAGGTGAACCTTAAATCTAATGAGAAGTGTCCTTTTCAGAGAGGCAGTGGGAGATCTAAGACATATATAGAGAAGGCATACGTGGAAGAGAAGCCAATGTGAAGCGAGAGGCAGGGCTGAAGTGAGGTGGCCCCAAACTAAGAAACACCAGAGATTGCTGGCAGCCACGAGAAACTACAGAAGGTGGGAGTGGAGTCTCCCTCCAGCCTCCACAAAGAACCAACCCTTCCGAAAACCTGGTTTCAGTTTCTGAAGTCAAGGACCAAGAGAGAGTGCATTTCTCCTGAGGTAAGCTAACACATTGGTGGTTTGTTGGGCAGCTGGAGGAAACTCACAGAGTAAGCTCTTCAGTGGTTGTTAGTTTGTTTCAGGGCTGGAACAGAAGAAGCTCCAGAGAGGAGGCCTTGGGGAATCTCCTTCAGGAAGAGGACAGCCCTTTTGCAGAGGGTCTAATGATATATATGGAGGAGAATAAACACTCAAAACACAGAAGAACGAAGCGTCCACTGGAGAAGTGGGAGTGGGATCCTAGCAGGGCTCCTCCTTCACAGGGACACCAGGGTGGGATGCAGAGGCATGACCCACTACAAAATCCCATCCACACTCGCCAGAGTTGCTGGATTGGAGGCCCAGGGTACCAAGTGATGGCAAAGCTGTGGAGCAGCTGTGACTCTCAGGTGCCACTGAGGCCATGCAAAATGGAAAACAGTTGGATATATTCCTAAAAAGGCAAATGTACTCCTAGGATATAGCCTAGCCATTCCACTCTTAGGTACTTACCCAAAAGAAATGACAATATTTGTCCATGCAAAATCTTGAACTGAATTTTCATGGAAGCTTAAATCGTAATACCCTCTAAAGGAAAGCAACCCCCATGTCCACCAGCAAGTTAACAGTAAAACAAATGCTATAGATGCGTAGAATGGAAAACCAATTATCAATAAGAAGAAGCCCTCTACTGGTACTCTTAACCACTTGAAAGAATATCAAAGTCATTCTGAGCCAAGGAAACCAGGCACAGAAGTGTATGTGCTGTGTCATTCCATTTTTAGAAAATGAAAACTAATCTATGGTGATGGAAGACAGTTGAATGGCTGCCTGAGGGGAAGGGAAGGAATTTGGAGGGAGCAAGGGGTGAGGGGCACAAGGAAGCTTTTGTTGTTGTTAGGTGCCTTCGAGTTGGTTTCTGACTCATAGCGACCCTCATAGGGTTTTCAATGGCTGACTGTTTCAGGATTGCCTTGGGAGTGGATTGCCAGGTCCTTCTCAGCACAGCACTCTACCAACTGAGCTAAATCCCAGCCCCAAGGAAGCTTTTAGAGTGATGAAAATGTTAGCATCCTATTAATGGTTGTAGTTTCATGAGTGTAGAAATCCAACAAAACTGTTCAAAATGTACATTTCAAATCTGTGCAGTGTATTTCTTATAAGCTGTACTTCAATAAAGTTGTTAAACAGAAATTTCAGAGCTGGGCATGGTGGCACACACCTGTAATCCCAGTAACTCAGGAGGCAGAGGCAAGAGGATTGCAAGTTCGAGACTGGAGGCAGTCTGTGTAATTTAGCGAGTGCCTATTGCAAAAAAGTAAAAAAATGGGCTGGGTATGCAGCTCAGTGGTCCAGCACTTGCAAAGCATGCAAGCATGAGGCCCTGGGTTCAACTCCCAGTACTGAAAAACAAACAAACAAACAAAAGAAATGAAAAGAAAAGAAAAAAAGAAAGAAAAGAAAAGAAAAGAAAAAAGAAAAGAAATTTCAAGTCCAGTGTGGTAGCATATGACTGTAATTCCTGCACTTGGAAGGCTGAGGCAGGAAGATCACAAGTTTGAGGCCAACATGGGCTACATAGAGAGACTTTGTCTCAAATAAAATAGAACAAAAACAAAACAAACTACACACACACACACACACACACACACACACACACACACACACACACACCAAAGAAAGAAAGATAAAAAAGAAAAAAAAAAAAAAAGAAAGGTAAGAAAGGAAAAGACACAAGAAAAGAAAGAAACAAGAAAAGAAAAGAAAAATGAGAAGAAATTTCAGCAGCCTCCTATTGGAGACCAAATGGAACAAGTAAAAGGCCAGTGGGAATCCACTAGATGGATGGTATGGCTGGAGAGGGGAAAACCTAGGGAAGGTGCTCAGGATCCCTGCCTGCAGAGGAAAAGAGAAGGTTGGTAGATGTTTCATGTTGTTGTTAGGTGCCGGCGAGTCGGTATCCGATTCATAGCCACCCTCATAGGGTTTTCAATGGCTGAGTGCTTCGGGATTGCCTTGGGAGTGGATTGCCAGGCCCTTCTCCCTTTTTTGCGGTGCTGGGAATTGACCTCAGGGCCTCAGAGACTGCAGCGCAGCGCTCTACCAACTGAGCTAAATCCCAGCCCAGATATTTCATAGTAAGGACTTAAGTGAAGAATTGGGAAATGTGAAGCACAGGGTCTCTCTATTTTAATTAGGCCCTGGTTTCTCAGGGTCAGGACTTGTGCTGTGTTGCACACATTCAAGTAGAGCTTGTTGCTCGGTTCTGCTCCCTGGTGCAGGTGGTAGGCAAATTAACTTAGGCATTAGCAGGTGATATGAAGGAAAATTCTGCAGCCATGGCACATTGGCATCCAGTCCTGCCTGATGAGAATACTAGGTGCTGCAAGCTAGGGAGAAGGACCTGGCAACCCACTCTCGAAACAATCTGCCATTGAAAACCCTATGAATAGCAGAGAAGCACTGACATAGTGCTGGGCATGGCACAGTGTCTGGGAATGTTTCGTTCTGTTGTACATAGGGACACTATGAGTCACACCTGACTCAATGGCATCTAACAACAATGACATGGAGGAAAAGGGGATTGAAAATGGCCCCTGCCTTTCTGCTGTGATGAAGAAGCCATGTGTCTCTGAGGACATTGGAAGGATATTTTCAAATGGGTCCCACTCCTATCCAAGCCATTAAGCCATTTACAAAATAATGACTCTAGGCCCATGTCTCACTCTAGGTCCCCAGAGCTGGGTACCCAAGGCTGATGTTACACTGGGCATGTTCTAGTTTGAATAAAACTAGGAGAAACGTGCCCAATCTCTTTGTTCCCCTACTTTTTCTTTCCTCACTACTTCCTCTTTGCTCTTCTTTCTCTAGCAACCACATTCAAGTCTCTCCCTTCTCTAGTGCCTGCCACCTTCTCTGTCTAAGGTACTTTTCTTTCTAGCAGCCAGCTTAACTCTGTTCTTTCTGATTTTACTTTTCCCTGGGAAATAGAAATGTCCTTATGCAGATTGTGTTGACTTTCTTTGAGGATTTACCTAAGATTCTCCAGGTGCCTCAGTCATCTCTGTAATTATTTCTTAATGGTGTACTATCTTTAATAAACCTTTTCATTGTTGTTGTTGTTAGGTGCCATCGAGTCATGTCTGACTCATAGCGATCCTCATAGGATTTTCAGTGGCTGATTGTTTCAGGTTTACCTTGGGAGTAGATTGCCACATCCTTCTCCCATTTTTGCAGTGCTGGGAATTGAACCTGGGACCTCAGAGAGTACAGAGCAGCACTCTACCAACTGAGCTAAATCCCAGCCCCTGTTCTATACTCTACATTATAACTTCTTGTGTTGGGTATAAATTCTTTTATATGCCAGATAGAAGGACCAGTGTTTTGTTGCCAGATTTCCAGACCTGTGCTCCGGACCTGCCTCTCTCTGCTCCTCAGGTATCTCCTCTGTGCTCGCTGTGAATCTTCAGTAACACTTAGAGAGGATCCTGGCAGTGAGTTGGTCTTATTAGGGAGAGACTCCCTTCACTACACCTCTTAATCTCTCATCCCGCCTCCCACCAAAGTTCAGGTGCAGCACTGGGTGGGGAGAGCTACCCTGCCTCCTTTGCCCCAAGTCACACACCCCATCCCAGCCTCCCTGAGGGAGAAAGTCTGGAGGAGCAGGACTGCTGCCCTTCTCAATCCAGCCCCTGCAGTGGGATCGCTCATCTTTTGGTTGGGTGCCTATTCCATTCCAAAAACATCTTCAGCCCCACCACAAAAGAGCTCTGTCTTATATAGCTTTGAACATAGCAAAACAGTTGTTTTCACTTTAAAACAGCCTATATTTATTAAAAGAAAGTTTTAATTAAATTTTTGGAAAGTAGAAATAACGGAAAACATTATTTTTGCTATCCCCCGTCATTTAAATGTAAGTGCAAATAACTTTCTAATTTTCTTCCACTCTTTTTGGTTCGATTTAAAGGCTTTAAAAGTTGTCATTATGTTATATACACAGCTTTGTTTCCTGCTTCTACTCTTATCATTACCTTGGTCATATTTCTGCACAGTCCTCATAAATACTATCTTTAATGGTTGCATAACATTTCACCAAGGGGACCTGCTGTTGTTAAGCATGGTCCTATTAGCAGAGAGTTTAAAACACAGCTAGATAGTGACTTCACATAAGACAGATTTCCCTCAAGATATAAAAGGAGGCAGTCTGATATGTGGAAAGGTCCCTGGACCTGGAGTAGTCTTTGGTTCAGGATGACTTATTAGCTGTTGACTTTGATCGAATGTCTTTACTTCACTATGGATTCTGCTTGCTTATCTACAAACCAAGGAGCCACTGAACTAGTTAAGGTTCCTTCTGGCTTGAAAAATCTGAGCTTCTATGATCTACTTAACTAAATGCTTGATTTTGACCATCCAGGGTCCTTACCAATCCATGCATTCCTAAAACACTTAAAAAATAGTACATTCCCAATGAGTTATTTTTTATTGATTTGAACTGAAGTCATTTGGGTTCACTTGCACCCATTTCTGTGAAACCTCTTCAGGAGGAAAAACAATTTCTTTTAAATCCCTTGTTTATAGAAATAAAGGTTTTGAAAGATCTGGCCTGTTTTGAGCACATCAACCCAGGATAGTTCTAATTCATCCCAAGTCACACCATGAAAAAATGACCAAAATGAAGTCAGGTATGGTGTGGTATGGTGACACAGACCTGTAATCCCAGCACTCAGGAGGTGGAGGTAAGAGGATAACAAGTTTAAGGCCAGCTTGGGGTACACAATAAGACCCTGTCTCAAAACAACAAGACCAAAATCAGAGCTGGCGCCGTGGTATACACCTGTGATCCCAGAGACTTGGGAGGCTAAGGAAGCCTATGCAATTTATTGAGACCCTGTCTCAAAAAATAAAAAAGGAGATGACGGTACAGCTCAGTGGCGGAGCCCTTGCCTAGCATGTATGAAGTCCTGGATTCAACCGCCCTCCCCCAGCTACTGAAAGAAAAAACCCCCAAAATTACCACAACTCTCAATTTCAAAAATGAAGCAACATAAAAGGCCAAGTGAACAAGAACATAGGCAAAAGTGTACATCTTATTAACATCTGCAATTAAAGTGAAACTTCAGCTTTGGACATGCTCCTATGAATTATGTGGAGATCCCTGATTTCATTCCCCACGTAACATTAAATCTGCAAGATTGCACGCCTCCAAAAATAATAGGAGAGACTCCTGCCTGGCTGTCTGGAGCCCGATAAACAACTCCATTAATTAAAAGGTGCAGGTCATTAGCATACGTCACTACTAGTCCCCTTGTATTCTCTTTAATGTAACTGACATTTGCTTCATCATGCCAGGTTAAACTCTCTGCTTCATCTGAGCCTTTCATTTATTTTTAAACAGTAGTTTCTATTAGGTATTTCTTGAATAATATTATTAGACAGGAAGGGTAGTTTCTTAATTTCCATAGAAAGCAAATCCAGTCTTAATAATATAATCACTAACAAAAATTTAAGATGCAGGGTAAATAATGCTTCAAACGTGAAAACATTAGTGACAGAAACATAGGTCAACACGTGCAAGTGGCTATTTAATAAATATCCCACGTGATATTATCATCTAGTGGTTAAAATCTTCATGCAAAATATCACATCATGGCTACAGCAACAACAACAGAAAGAGATATAAGAGAATATAACAGATACAAGATAGTCTCCAGCCATACTATCCTGGCATTAGATCTCAGAAGTGAAGCAGGTTTGGGCCTGGTTAGTACTCGGATGGGAGACCTCCAGGGAACACCAGGTGCTGTAGTCTTGGGAGAAGGACCTGGCAGCCCACTCCCAAAACAATCAGCCATTGAAAACCCCATGAATATCAGAGAAGCACTGACAATAGTGCTGAGCATGGCACAGTGTCAGGTAGCATTTCATTGTGTTGTATATAAGGTCACTCTGAGTTGAAGCCAACTCAACAGCTCATAATAACAGATGACAACAACGGATATAAAATAATGGCATGTTCTCAGTGATTCTCAACAGAAAAAAAAAATGAGGCCTGGTGGAAAAGAAAATAAAAATATATTTCCCCAATTGTTTTATAAATTTTTAAAAGAGCATTTTAGCAAAATGGGGTTAAACGGTAACCCCATTTGCTTTTACTCTTCAGTTTGTTCCTTTTCAAATGGAAACTTTGGAAAACTGAACTTATTAAATTACTATGAAAGTCTACATACTTTCTTTCAGTCTTTCTTCAATTTCAACAGAACGTTGAGAATTCACACTAACTTTAAACAAGGTCTCTCTTAACTTTGCCAAACGAATTCAGATTTAGAAAGGAAATTATATTTGCCTTGGTTTAAGTGACCAGAAACAACATAAGCCTATTGATTTTTTTCAAGATGTTAAAAAGAAAAAAAAAAATCCAATATTGCTGCTGCTCTGTGAACTTGGAAACATCTCTATCTGTCACAATAATGCGGGACATGGTTCCTCATTCAATTACTTAAGGTACCTTAGGGTAGGAATTCATTCACTCGGGAGATCAATTGATCACCAAGAAAGCGGGGAAATCCATTCATTCAGTTTATTCATTCAGTATATTTAGGGAGTGCTTCTTGTGTGCCAGGCCCACAAGAGGAAAATAGTTAATTATGAATCTTTCGAGGACAATCAGATGCTCCCAAAAAGTCACCATAAATCCTTCCTCCTTCCAACTAATTTTAGCTCTCAGAAATAATTCCAGCAATTAAATAGCTTTCCTACATGTAACATAATCTTTCATATTTATCTTCGTTAATGTTTAGAGAAAGCCTTTTATGTATAAAATCTGCGGAAGATTCATAGATGAGTAAGATAAAGCTCCTATTATCACAGAGTTTACCACTGGGTGGGAAAGGGAGATACTCCACACTAATAATAGTAGTAAAAGGGATTAGAATGTGCTAAGTGTGTGGGAGGGACTGCCCAAACTCAGGGCAGGATAAAACACTTCTGCTCAGGGCTGGATTACAATACTGATTAGAGTTTCTTTTTTCACTGCTGTAGTGTGAACTCTGAAACCAGGGCAAGGATCTGCTTGTCTGTCTTAGTTGAATCATCAAGAACAAATGCATTCTTCATGCATATCTTTTGCACATTCTAGATGTGCAAAAATATTTGTTGAATGAATGCCTGAGTGAATGACTTGACATTTGACCGAGGCCCTAAATGATTATGATTCAGTTACATGGATAAGGTGGGGGCCACTCCTGATGAGGGAAGTGTGGACTGGAAGGGAAGCACAGGTGCATAGCACAGCCCCACATTTCCAGGCTGAATTAGCCATGGTCGTTACCACCAGGTGCTGCAGTAGACAAATCCCCACCTCAAAGACTTAATGCAGTAACGTTTTCTTTCTCTCTCAGGTCAAGTACTATCTGGGCTGAGCAGAGCTCCTCCATTTTGTAGATATACCACCTGGAAAAGATGGTCCCCAAGGCTGGCACAGCCACCCTGGAGTTCAGCTGCTATGGCGTTTGCACACAGTCAGTTAGAATAATCATGTGGCCAATCTAACTGCAAGGAAGTCTGGGTATGTGGAAGGAAATGGAATTTTTTTTTCTTAAAAAAGTTTTTTTTATTGGAAATTTTTAATGTACATCTTAATGTGATTCATTTTGACATGCTTTTCATTGTGACTTTCCATATATGCATTTTTATAAACATTATTCATGTAGGTTACCCCTTATCCTCCCCTATGCTTCCCCCCCCAACCCTTCCCATCTAAGTTTCCCATCTAAGTCTTCTCCATCTTTTACTTAGTAGTATTTTTCTATATGTCCTTGGGTTGGAAATGGAATATTTATGGAGCACTTAGTGCCACTCTGTGCTCTCTGAAGCTCTGAGTTCAATGCTCAACCCTGCAAAAATGGGAGGATGTGATAATCCATTCCTGAAACAATCTTGAAATAATCAGCCATTGCAAACTATATGAATAGCAGAGAAGCACTGATATAGTGCTGGGCATGGCACACTGTGGGCTAGTGTTTCACTGTTGGGGAGTGTTCTGTTATACATAGGGTCGCTATGAGTCGGACCTGAACAGAACAGAACAGAGCTTTCCACCACTCCCGTCTATATGTCTGTGTTTATCTGCATATCACTTATGTATACATATACTTCATGCCTCTCAAGTATACATATTTTATATGTGTATTTCATTTTTATTTCCCCCCATTTCTTCCAGCCTCTTCTAGCCCACAGGTCAAAAGTCTTACTTCTTTTTGTCATTCCCACAATCTAAAGGTAAGTGTTTTGCCCTTTCTATCTAACACACACACACACACACACACACACACACACACACACACGATTACATTTAAATCTCAAACTGTGCATATGGATAATCTGAATTTTTCATAAACATGAGAGATAGAATGACTTTTATAATGTATTAGATGCACACTTAAATATGAGTTAGAAATAGCCGGGCGCGGTGGCGCATGCCTATAATCCTAGTGACTCAGGAGGCAGAGGCAGGAGGATCACAAGTTCGAGACCAGAGGTAGTCTGCATAATTTAGCGAGACCCTGTCTCAAAAAGTAAAAAAATGGACTGAGGCTGCACCTCAGTGGCCCAGCACTTGCAGAGCATGCAAGTGCAAGGCCCTGGGTTCAACCCCAAGTACTGCAAAAAAAAAGAAAAAAAAAAAGAGTTAGAAATATGACTGAAAGGAATTTTCATTTGGAAATAACCAAGAGAGAATTTTGGCTAATTAATCTTTCAGTGCTATCAGTTCTACTCATCTGAGAAATGGGATTTATTGATCTCCTTGATAAGATACTTTGCTTCTTCAAGTAGCCTGAGGTCGCATCAAGGCTGAATCATGCAGTGACTAAATATTTCCTTTTTATACATTACACATAAACATGCAAAACAGCTGTATGGATGATAAGCAATTCCACTGAAAAGCCTAGATAAATCTATCTGATATTTAGATTATGTAGGATATGGTATATATGAGGTCTGTGACATGTTCCCATCATTGTTTTATTTTCCCTTCAATTTAAGTCTTAAAAAATTTCTTTTGAAGATGGAAAACGAGTTAGACTAGTCAACAGGAGTAATGGGTGAATGTTTAATTGAGAAGAAAAAACAAGATTAGCAAAGATTTCTCTGGGATATATTTAAACTTGGGAAATGGGTACTGGCCAAATGAATTCACTATGAATTGTAATTAGGCATGATGAGCTGAGTCTCAAGAAAAACATGCACAAATGAACAAACTCTTATGTGACTTTGGATGTAGGGTTAATTTGCTGTTGAAAAGAAATCTTGATGACAAGATACCCCCTAAAAAGAGAAGCCATCAAAAGAGGTGTGAACAATGGACGCATTTGTTTCTAGCCACCTAAGAGGGGAAGATCTCTCTAAATCGGTGGTCCTTCCATTTCAGGAGGAATCAGGATCACACAGAGGTGGAGGAGCCCCAGCTTCAGAGGTGCTGATCCCATAGGCCCAGGTGGGAGTTGAGCATTTTCCCTCCCAGCACATGACGCTGATGCTGCTTTTGGAGGCCCACGCTTTCAGAAGCACTGTTTCATATCCTCCTTAGCAAAAACGACATGATGACGGTGACAATGGGAAACTGTGCACTGGATAAACGTTTCTGGACTTCACATCCAGGTTGTATCTATTCCTGGCCACCCCACTGGCTGTGGTGGGGTCCTCTCAGCATGCCTTGCTAATTTAATTTCTGCAAAGGTAATAGGAATTTAGATGGCCTGTGAATGGAGTCACATGAAGAAATCTTTCCATGTTCTGTGTATTCCACACAATTTGAGATCTGAGAGGGTGTTGAGAGTTCTTTTGTAGAACATCAGGCTTTAGAGCAATGCACAGGAAAAAAAGAAAGAAAAAGAAAAAAGAGTTGTGAACAAGGCAGAGTTTAATCCACTTGGTCTATGATTGGGGTGAGAGATACACAATTTATGTTTGCTATCAGTGGGCTCCATGTGCACAGATTCAACCAACTCTGACTCAAAAGTATTAGAAAAAATTACTGACAGTGCAATTACGTGTTTAAATGTTTTTCTTGTCGTTATCCCCCAAACCATATAGAATAACAACTAGTACTTAGCTTTACACTGTGTTCGGTATTATATGTAAAGTTTTAAAGCCTGCAGCTGTAGCACTGTGGCATCCCATCCTGTCAGACGTCAGAAGCTAAGCAGGGTCAGGCCTGGCTAGTAGTTGGATGGGAGACCGCCTTAAAGCACCAGGTGCTGTAGGCTTGGGTGAAGGACCTGGCAACCCACTCCCAAAAATCAACCCGCCATTGAAAACCCTATGAATAGCCAAGAAGCACTGGCAATAGTGTATCACCTGTTGTACATAGGATTGCTATGAGTCGGACACTGACTCGAGGGCACCTAAAAACAACAACAACAACAACAACAACAAAGTTTTAAAATATATGGGAAGATATTAATATGTGTAAAACATATGCAAATACTACACCATCTTATATAAAGGACCTGAGTATCCATGGATTTTGGTATCCAGGAGGGGTCCTGGAATGAATCATCTCAGATACTGATGGACAACTGTGGTTGGACTGTGGTCCTCACAGTCTACACAGTCCTCCCATTGACCAGATCAACGTCCTGTAGGAGAGTTATTTTAAAACATATCATGATAGAAGTTTTATAAACTCATATGGAGACTTATGGGTCCAAATAAAAAATACCTGGTTTAGGGGAAACCAATTAATAATTAAAATGAGCTTGTCCAATGAACTTGGGAGAAATCAGTCACTCAGCAAAATAAGAACAACTAACCTCCAACTTGCTAATTAAGTCATTATGCATAGAGGAATCTTCCATCTTGCTTATAAGCTAGATACCTTTTGCTATAAACAAATAGCACTACTTAGTAATTTTTATTAATAGAGTTTCTGTATATACAATACCACTTTTAAGTTTGATATCATATTACTCAAGTGCCTT
Source organism: Pedetes capensis (assembly GCA_007922755.1). Taxonomy (NCBI): domain Eukaryota; kingdom Metazoa; phylum Chordata; class Mammalia; order Rodentia; family Pedetidae; genus Pedetes; species Pedetes capensis. Next base: position 70,544 of record VMDO01007425.1, read on the forward strand.
GTAAAGTATGTAATAAACACCCAAATTATAAGGAATGCAGAAATGCTACAGCAGCCTTGCAAATCAGTATGAAAATAAATCAGGCCACAGAAAGTTTTAATCACCGTGCCACCCACCAGGAGGTTCACATGGAATAACATAATGAAAACAGTATTGTATTCAACCTGCTTGACATAAGCTGTTCCTCTCCAAGGGCTTAGTGGGCACATGTTCAGAAGCCAGGCCACAGTATCTAGCCACAAATGAATTTTTAGGGAGAAATGAAAGAGATGAGCACTTCTCGTTTTTCATCCAGAGCCACTCTGGATATTAACTGGCCTAATCACTATGCCCATAAATTCTTTCTCTAGGTGCTAAGAGAAACTGACTGACAAAGAGGACACCTCAGTGGGATCCTGAAAAATATTCAGGGCGCAATTACAAAGCCCATCCACAGTTAGACATTTTTCAACTGCTACTCATTGGAGCCTTCTATCTGTGCTCTGATCGTCCGTGTGCAATTAGAGGAACCATAAACATCAACACATCCACGTACTCATCCAGCCTGGGCATATGTTTGGCTCAGGCAAAAAACGCTCGCCATTAGTGTAAGGGAATCAAGAAGTATCTAATGAGTGCAAGTGATCCTTTCACAGGAATTCCATGAAATTCTTGGCACCCAGCACCTTTAACAACACTTTCAGTCCACCAAATTCCTTAGATCTTCCAGTATCCACTGGCTCTAACACCCTTATATGTTTTTCATGCACTGCCGGGTCTTGCCACACCTCGATTTCAACCCCCTAACCCATAATTCTAATAAAAAGTTTGGCAGTGATGCCCCACTTCATCGCAAGACTTAATAACAGTGATCTTAAGGGCTCATCATTATTTGGGTAATAGATGCCATTAAAATTATCACAAATAATTGAAACTAAACTACATTTCTAAAAATAAAGGCACAAAATCCATTTCACAGTGTGTCTATCCAGGACGATTCTCTTAGACATGGGGTGACCTAGGCAAGGGTCAACTGAGTATAAGAAGCCACAGCCAAGCACACTTTCACTTGCCTGGTGTAGGAAGTGGTTTTGGTGTGTTGAATTTTGCTTTAGTTTTTATTCACAGATACTTAAAATATAATATTATGACATTTTTCTGCGGTACTTAGGGGGTTGAACTCTGGGGCCTTGCACATACTTTGCAAGAGCTCCACCAGTGAGCTGCATCCTCAGTCCCTTTATTTTTTATTTTTGAGTCAGGGTTTTACTAAGTCCCACAGGCTGCCTCTGACCTCAGACTCACAATCCTCCTGCCACCGCCTTCCAAGTCACTGGGATTACAGGTGTGAGCTACAGCACCTGTCTAATATGATGACATTTGGCATAGATGACCTCTTAATAATCTATACCCAAGAATGCACAACACTCTTGCTAGTAGACATTGTCCAATTTCCTGAGAATAACAGAAATCAAGTCTATGGTAGTGGTGCAAGAAAACAATATGAACGATCATAAGAAAAGAAAATTGATTGCTGGTTTATAAGCCAAGGAGCTTCAGAACGCTGCCTTCTGGGTGTCCAGTTTCGTCAATGATATTAATCATGCCTGCCATTTATTGAACGCTACTCCAAGCCCCATAGTGGCTGTCCAGCATCCACAGGGTCAGTAGTCGCAGAAAGGATTATTCTGCACACCAAGAGTTAGTGTCAGAGAAACTGAGGTAGGGGAGGTGGAAGCATGTACCTAAGGACTTGTCTGAGTTCACAGAGTACTGGAATTTGGATATAGATGGGGTTGAATCAAACCCTGATGATACCAATAGTACTTTACTCCCTGCCCCAGAAGGAAAATGAAAATCCAGTCTCTGGAAGTTTCGGGGTCCTGTGTGGTGGTGAGTGAGCTGCTTCTCCCTTTGGCTTCATGTTTCAAGCCAATGTTCTGTCCCTCTCTGACACACAAAAGAGCAGCTGAAGACTCAAAGCTCTGTGTCCCCAAAGGGAAATTCAAGAGGTTTCCTCATAACTGTTCCATAGCACCTCCCTGACGCTGCCATGATGTTTTGAGAGGCACGTTCTCTTATCATCCTTTGGTTAGGGACAGCCCTCCATGAAGGCTTAGAGAAAGGAGAGAGATGCTTCTCCACGCCACCACTACTTGTCAGCCAGGCTCAGTCACCTTGCAAGAGCTCCGGGTGGAACGGGCTAATGCTCGGGCGCCATTATGAGGCCCAGGGCAGGAATTCACAGAAGTGATCACCACCCACCTCAGCCACAGAAAGGACAGAAAGGAGTTTCAGTTTGTCCTCCAAACCACTATTTGTAAAACATTTTCACAAGGAACTAGGACTGGCCCTGCCAAGATATGAGGAGAGAGACCTGAGGCCTGATTATCCCAGGTTCTTTGAGGAGGAGCTGGAGGAGAAGATGGGATGAGAATCACCTTGCCCGCCCCAGCCAGCTCACGGTGCCCACTGCTCACTGCGGGGAGGACGGCAAACAGCAGCAGAGCCCCTGGCCCCAGGCTCAGCAGAGGGAAGAGGCTGGGGAGCAGCATGTGACAGTGGATGTGTTGTCTTCTTTCCTCTCTGAGGGTAACGCAGAAGATTCCGTAAAGAGCTAAGCAGTCTTGGGAGTGGTTTGGGTCCTATCCAACACAATCTGGTCATGAGACCATGGTTCATTCTGGCTTGATGAGGTAACATCAAGAATTTAAAGGTCGGATGTGGTGGCGCACGCCTGTAATCCCAGCGACTCAGGAGGCAGAGGCAGGAGGATCGCAAGTTTGAGACCAGAGGCAGTCTGTGAAACTTAGTGAGACCCTGTCTCAAGAAGTAAACAAATGGCCTGAGGGTGCAGCTCAGTGTCCAGCACTTGCAGAGCATGCAAGCACAAGGCCGTGGGTTCAACCCCTAGTATTGCAAACAAACAAACAAACAAATAAAAATATCAAAGGTTAAGTCTAAGGGAGATATAACTCAGTCACCAAGTGCTTGTCTACCATGTTCAAGGCCCTGGGTTCAATCCCTGAGGGCCCTAAGAAAACAAAAAACTTCTTGTTGAGCCAGTGTGATGGGGCACACTTGTAATCCCAGCACTCAGGAGGCTAAGGCAGGAGGATCACAAGTTCCAGGCCAGCCTGGGGTACATAGCAAGACCCTCTGTCTTCAAAAACCCAAAACAAACAAACAAAACAGAAACAAAAGAAAAAAAAAAATAAAAGAAGGAAGGAGAAAGAAAAAGAAAAAGAAAAAACACAGAAAGTGTCCATCTCTTCCATGATTGCTTTTAGGAAGACTCTGTCCTTCAACATTCATTGCTAAGAATCTCTCATTTCTCACATTCCAGGACATCTTCTCACGATGCCTTCCCAGCTTGGGCCAACGCTTACTCAGAGTATCCTTAAACTTTCCTAAAAATTCCACCACCTAGGCAGTATCAGGACTACCATTCTTCTTGCACACATTGTCAGTGCAGTCAGTAGGATAATCCTTTGTTCCATTTATGAATTAATTCATCCTTCTCCAGCTCCACCTGTCCTTACAGGTGTTGCCAGCCTTTGGCCACCTGTTATACCCAAAATGCCCTTCTTTGAATATCCCTTTGCTTATGTTTCTTCCTTTTCAGAAACTGTTAAAAGGGCCTTCACTTCCTACCATGAGTAACTAATACTTCCAATCCCAGGCCTTGCTTCTGTTCTTTATTTCACTCAAATAGCCTGGTGGGTCTGGTTATCCTTTCTCACACAGCGCTCACTCTCCTCCCTGGGAGTTATTTGCTCGCAACTTGCCTCCATGAAATCCCATTTTTAAAGCTTCAATAAATACCATAAATAAATGGGGTAGGAGAAAGCTCTTCTTTACAGTGTAATTCCAATTAATCAACGTTAGGAAGAATGATGGAAATAGAAAATTACCATTTGGCAAACACCACAGTAAGTAATTATAGGCAAGAGTTATGAGTGGATGATAAAATTAGTGGGCAAAATGATAATGAGAAAGAAGATGTTCGCACAACCTCAAAGTACATCTCCATAAGAAACTTACTAATTACAAGGGTAAAATGGTAGCCTCTTGATGGAGAAACTTGTCCAGTATCACTATCCCCAAATGATCAAAGCTAATCTCATCAGAATGCAGCAGAATGGCATCTTGTGTCCCCTGGATATGACACACTGAGGAAAGCATGTCACCTCTGCAGTGTTCTTGCTCCCAAAAAGACATAACCTAAATTTATGTAAGACAGTTTGTCAGACAAATCCAAATTGAGGGGCACTCTACAAAATAGCCAGTCTTCTTTTACAAGTATCAAGGTTATGAAGAGCAAGTAAAGGTTGACTCGGGTTTGAAATAAGGAAACACGACAATTACTGCCACGTGTGATCCTAGTTTGGATTCAAGGTCACAAAATGACCAGGAATGGGACAACTGGTAAAAATTGAAGATGAGTTTATGTATTGTAACAATACTGATTTTCTAGTTTTGATGATAGTTCTGTGGGTACATAAGGGGATTGTTGTTGTTGTTAGGTGCCGTCGAGTCGGTATCCGACTCATAGTGACCCTCATAGGGTTTTCAATGGCTGAGTGCTTCGGGATTGCCTTGGGAGTGGATTGCCAGGCCCGTCTCCCATTTCTGCGGCGCTGGGAATTGAACTCGGGACCTCAGAGACCACAGCGCAGTGCTCTACCAACTGAGCTAAATCCCAGCCCCACATAAGGGGATAGTATGTGAAGATGAATGAAGGCTGAACAGAGGGTTCTCTTAATGTATTTGCAAGTTTTTGAAAGTCAGAAATTACTTTAAAAGGAAACGTTGGAACTTTTTTTTTTTTTTTTTTTACTTACTCTGAAAATGAATTCAAGACTAACCTTCCTAAAACCTCTCTCTCTCTTAACCTTGGGCAAATAGATCTCAGACAGAACTATCCTGGCGGAGTATAATTTGCAGCTTGGGAGTGAGTGAATAACTATTAATTTGACAAACATTTATTGAACATCTACTATGTCCCAGTAATTACACCAGGTACTGGCACTTTGTCGTCAGGTGCTATACATGTATTCAGTTCTACTAATAATATAAAAAAATTATACAAGAAGAGGATGTGTAGGAATCATTTCACTAATGATGAAATGATAGTCACATCTCGCTTCATCATTACAAGAATTGATATTTTAAAAAAACCTAAGAGCTTAGTTTCTCTGCTTATACAGAAAGCTCCTGAAAGGCCAATTTAATATTTCTTGGCACTTTCATGCAAGATGGCTGGGACAACGCTATCTACATAGCAGTCTCTTGGTAAAAAGTGTATTGGATAACCACATGGGGGTTCTGTGAGTAAGCATAGTTGGTAACCGGTCAGTCACATTGCCCACTTAAAGGCTGGCGCCGCTGGGTCTTGCCTCTCCTGGTGTGTCAAGGTGGTCAAGCTCTTTCTTTGCTCTCTCCTTCCGCTCCTAGTGCTGTGGGAACACATCATCATCCTTGCATTTCCAGGCGCTGTGGAAATGCTTTGATGAAAAAGATACTCTTTGTCCATGACCTTGGGCAAATTGCTTGGTCTCTTTGTGCCTCTTTTGCTCTGCCTCTAAAATGGGAATCCTGATAAGGACTTGTCAAGGCTTTGACGTGCCTGGTTCCCAAGTTGAAGTACAAATTATCCCTAATTGAGAGGAAGGATAAGCTGAACTGTTGTGGGATCCGCTGCAGAGGAGAGGAAGCCTGTTTGGAGGGTTGAGTCTGAGAGAGCTTCTTGTGCTTAACCTGTTTGCAGTCACACTTTCTCCTGCGTCAAGCATAGCTGGCGAACAGCTCATTTGTCTCTAAGAACCTTTCTGTAGAAAGGAAACAAAATTCTGTCTTGGATTCCTCCCTCATCACCTGCTCTCTTTCTTAAGAGCACAATCATCCGAGTAAACAGCGTGGACGCTGCATCGACCTTTAACAACTTCACAGCGGTGTGAAAAACTTGTTTTGAAACAACACCGGAAGAGGTTTGCGATCTTACAGATTCAGTTTGAAAGCAAAGGTGCGCTGTGCCGTTCTGGGGATATTTTAGGGGAAGAGCAGGCACTCCCAATCCTGCCTTCCTACCTTCTCCTGGGTTTGGACCTGTGATGGGAGGTGCTATTTATAGGAAAGCCAGTCTGTTCATTACACACCAGCAACATCCAAGCTGTAATTCTCAGTAGCTCTTCTGTTATTGTCTATAGTAAAGGGTTCCGTGTTCCCATAGAAATATGCTACTTCATACAGGATGCTTTACAGAACTGTCTTAATATTAACTGCTTAGCAATATATAGCTCCTATTGCCTTAAGCTAGAGGTTGGTGTACAAACACACGGCTGAAACAAACAGGCCAGGATTTGGAAAGAAGGAGGCTGCACATCTTAAGAACAGCTCAGGAGCCGCTGCACTTCCAGAAACTGCAGCAGGAGATGCAGTGGGACTGAACCCAGCCAGAAGACCCAGGCAAGCATGCATAAGAGAATCGCATTGTCGTGTGCCAGAATTCCAAACAGGCAGGGGCATGTTACTGTTGTGGGAAAGCTTTCTGCAGCCATTCTGAAAGGCATTCAAAGAAGCACTTCGGGAGACGTAACAGAAGAGGGAAAAGCCAGAGATTTTGTTACTCGAGGAAGGGTACAGAGAGAGGATTCCCCAGGGACTAGAAACTAATAAACATATGCATGCTGTGGCTGCCGATAATAGAGACTGGCTGGGAGAGTGGGCTGGCCGGTTAAAAGATACAGCGTTCAGCATATTCATTGTGGGCAACAGTGATAGAAAAATAATCTGGTTAACACCCCCAGTGGAGGCCGGGATGCCACAGATGCAGCTGGATACAGGATCAGCAGTGCCCATCAGCATATCCCAGGATGTGGAATAACCCTCTGAAGTGTTAAATTGATGGAGGCAGACCAGCTAAAGATGAAAAGCTGAGGGAAGAAAAAAGAGGGTCTCTACAAGTAACTGTAAAACAAATAAGCAAACATAACCAAGCCAGCACCCAGCATTAGAGGCATATAGTCCACGGAATGAAGGGTCCAAATATTCTGTTCTTATGATTAACTCCTTAAAATTCAGCTAAGCTGGCACTCTTTTAGCATAATTCCACTCATCCTCACTGACCAATACACCAGTAGCTGGACAGCTGAGAAGCTTTTGAACGTGAACTTAAAATATCCCAAAGAGTGAAATCAGGAGTTGAAGCAGCTGAAAATAAACATGGGTCCATCAAGGCACAGCGTGTGTAGTCTGCCATCTGGCCAGGAATAAACGATGGGTAGAAGAGGGAAAGGTCACTGTAAAGGGCCTCAGGGGAAATGGAGAACCAAATGTCTCTCTTTCAGTTCATAAAGCTTGATAATGCCATCATTTACACGTCTGAGCCGATCTTGGAAGTTTTCAATGGAATTGCTGCAGTTTACTGTGGAGTCTTCACTGGTTCCCTTGCGGAGGTAAGTGGGTAGAGGCATTGAAAGATGTACTGGTTCCAGTCCTGCCCTGCAGATTTACTGTAGAGTAATCATGGCCTCTCTCTGTCTTAGACGCATCTGTGTCCATTTGCAAGTTGAAGAAAACCCCAGCAGCCCTTCAGGAGAACCAAATGAGAGAACACTTGTGCAAGTCACTATGTGAATTGCAGAATTCACCCTACAACAAACGCAGAGCTGCTATGCAAACATACTGCTGGGCAGACTGAAAACTTAGCTTCAGGTGGCTGTTGAAAAGGAATGCAGTGGTTCTGGAAGCACAAATAGAGCGGTATATTAGACTAAACTAACTACAGAGAAAAGAATCAACCTGCCAAGTAACTTCCACTGCTACACGACTTCCTATAGCAGGCACGTGGAGAGGACAGGTAACTGACAAGAAACTTTAGATAAGAGAATAAATATTTTAAAATCTATTTCCATGTTTCCAAATGCTTTATAAACTTATGTGAATCATGCAAGAGTGCATGAGCCTCACTTTCAAACTGCCTGTGGGATACTTGATTTTCCGGGACAAACTCCTCGTTCTACACAATGGAAAATCTCCACAGTTGATTCTTTCGGTGTGGATGACTTCATGCTTCTCAGAAAAAAAGGTATTGGTACAAGTTCTATGAAGCTCAAGGTTAAGCAAGGAGCTCAGGATTTATTTGTGGAAGGCTGTGACATCATTGCCTGCCCCACCAATCAATGCCTAGCAGAGAAACTTTCTATATCAATAACATTTGTCCCAGTTCCAAGAATTCATTTGCATTTTTCTAGAGTTTGGTAATTAAATTGCCAGATCCCTTCTGTCCCAAGGTTGCTCTTTGACATTCAGGTAATGATTATTCTGAGAGCTACAGAAAGTGATTATAAAGAAAATTTAGTTGGTAAATTTTGTGGGGTTGTGCAATGGATGCATCCAGGAAGTTGCTGGAAATGATTCAGATGATGTTCTCATATTAATGGAGGTTTTTTTTGAGGAGGAGTGCCTAATTGGAAGAAACCCAATTATTTTCTGTGGGTGGAACCCAGGGCTTCACGCATACTTTGCAAATGCTCTACCACTAAACTGCACCCCCAACCCATTTTTACCTTTTTATCTTGAGACAGAGTCTTGCTGAATTATGCAGGCTGCCTCTGGCCCCCAAATTGCAATCCTCCTGCCTCAGTCTCAGTTGCTGGGATTACAGGCATGAGCCACTGCACCTGGTAAGAAATCCAATCTTTAACATAGTAGAATAACACACACAGCCTGGATCAGAGGTATTATCCTGAAGATCTGAATTCTTCCCACAGGCCAGGACCCTGGGACACACCATGAAAGATGTCCATAGACAGACAAATTCTTATTGTCGTCAGACAATTTCTGTAACATTAATTGAAGTGAAAAAAATTATACAAGAAGAGGATGTGTAGGAATCATTTCACTAATAATGAAATGATAGTCACATCTTGCTTCATCATTACAAGAATTGATATTTAAAAAACCCTAAGAGTTAATACTGCCTGCAGCTGTAGCCCTGTGGCATCCGATCCTGTCAGATCTCGGAAGCTAAGCAGGGTCGGGCCTGGTTAGTACCTGGATGGGAGACCGCCAGGGAACACCAGAAGCTGTAGGCTTGGGAGAAGGACCTGGCAACCCCCTCCCAAAAATCAATCTGCCATTGAAAAACCCTATGAATAGCAGAGAAGCACTGACAATAGTGTTTCCCCTGTCGTACAGAGGGTCGCTATGAGTTGGATACCGACTCGACGGCACCTAACAACAACAACAAGAGTTAATATTTAACAGACATACCTTACATGTATATAACACTTTGAAGTTGATAAAGTCAGCTGGATGGATTCTTATGCTAGAAGAGGACAGATCTGGGAAAACTGACTTACATTTAAAATAAACTTTTCCCACTAAGTCGCTGTGTGTTGAGTAAGAAGTCTAACATCTCTGAGCCTTAGTTTCTTTATCTGTAGGAAAGTGGTAATACTGGCCACACGATGGGCTGTTTCCAATACCCTTAACCAATGAATAGGTGCTTGAAAATATTAATTTTCCTCTCCATTGGTGAATGTGGATAAGTTTAGGTAGCTTTTGGGAACTGAACTGGACTCAACCAATAGGCAAAATACTATTTAAGTCTCTGATTCCATTGGCCAGAGGGACACTGCTGTCCTACAGGAAAGCGTAAAGTTACACCTAGTAATAAATTACGAATTGCTTTTTCTTTCCTCTAAGAACAGCAACTACTGGCAGGCATTAATTTTTAGTGAATACAATGTATGCTCCATTCAGGAAGGGTCTGCATCCCCTTTTGTTCTGTTAGTACCTGGAGCTAGTAGGTGCTCAATAAATATTTTCTCCTTGGTGTTCTTATCTCCTTGCAAAAGGTTGAGAGCACCCTCTCTCTTAGACTAACCATGAACAAGTCCCTCATTTAATTTTCTGTAGGTGTTCCCAGTGTAGAATCAACTGCTTGGTCACACATGCCCATTCAACAAGCTGCTTGGCCCTTCGGAGCTTCCATGCGTGGGATTCCCTCTGAGCCATCTTTGACATCTGCTCCCAGCTGCACCCCTCCATATGGACTTCCCTTCTTCTTTCCTGGTGGTGCAAGATGCAGTCCTTCCTTGATGGAGACCCTACATGGCTCCTGGTCCAGGTAGTTGACAATCAGACCAGATTTAGATTCTGAAATGCTTCACCACGAGAGTCATTTGGGCTTGTTTTCTAAATTAACAGTTACACATGAAGTGACAGGTCTTTTCTTGCCATTTCCTATTTCCCAATGTTAGACTTTAAACATCAAATGAAAGTGATATCTGTGTGCTACATGAACTCATGCTTATGGCTGGTTTACAATGTATGTGAAGGACAAAAAAGAAAAAAAGAAAATATCTACTAATAAAGGAATTAAGCCTTATGCCAAGAGTAGCACCTTTTTGCTGATCATTTTAGTATTTTAAATAACCTATTCCTTGATTCCTTCTCCCCAGGATCCAGACCAGAAGAAATGGACCATTTAAACAACAAAACATCCTTACAAAAGTAAATACAAGGTGTTGGTAGGAAGTCAGTTTCAGTTCTTCAGTGCTAATATTGTATCTTCAGTATTATAAGATGTCAATACAACTTATTGGACATTAGGATAGCAAGAGAGATGAACACAAACCGGCACTTTGGTTATATTAAATGACAGGTCAGACGGCTGGTTACTATTTTAAAGGAGCTCTGTATTTATTAACTATCCCACTTACATATACTCTCATAGGTCTGCATTTACAAATGCACTGTTTTGCATTCATTTTCAGATTGAGAAAATGCAAACCTAATGGGCCCGGCTTCTTGACATTCCATGTCCTTCTCAGTGAAAGGTCTACTTTAAAAATCAACGTCTAAGAAATAAATTGGCTTAGGCATTTTTAAAGCAAAGATCAGAAAAACGTTGCCATTTCTTTTCTCTTCCCTTTTGAGGTTTGCATATAATTCAATATTTTAAAATTGAAAACTATGCTCCCTCATGGACCACACTGAGCTTGTGGCCTTTGGAAATTTTGGAAAAAGAAATAAAAAAACTTAAAAAAAAAAAAAAGGACATAGGCATGCAATATAGGAGTAATGGGGTAATCGAAATATGTTCTACAGGAAAACTCAACAGAATTTCCAGCATTATGATCTAGGAAAGGTAGTGTTAGAGCTGGTTGTGTAGCTCAGTGGTGGAGTGTCTGCCTAGCATACACAAGGCCCTGAGTTCGATTCCTCAGCACTGCAAGAAAAAAAAACCATCAAATACCTTTAAAAGGTCAGAGCTTCAAGTACTAAGTTGAGGATGATCTGGACAGTACCTACCGGTCGACAGATAATTTGTAGGATTCACAGCCTTAAGCCTTCATTGCCAGGACAGTCCAGATGAGTTCTACAAGTGCTGTTAAACAGCCACCCATTTCTTCTAACAAAACAAAATGCTCTTTACGACTGCCTGAATCTTGACAGTTCTCCCTGGCACAGTGTCTGGTGTTTGGCGCCCAATAAATATTGGATGAATCAAATAAGTCCTTGCTAGTGTGGATTTTTTTTTTTTAAAGTAAGAATAAAACCATGCGTACAGAGTTCACCCATCTTTGAGCAAACAGAAATCCATAGGGCAAAGGAAGGGCTTTTGATGTGAGGCCATGACCACGCTGTAGGCTTAAACGGATGGTCCTGAAGGTTGAAAAAAATGAATCCAGCGAAAGTTTGGACCCCACCCCCGGGCGCTCCAGCCCTCCGCGCCTTCCCAGAACTGTTGCTAACCTGAAATAATACCATCAACTCAAGTTCAGCAATTCAGAACAGGGCTAGGCGCAGGACAGAATTTCAAACTTAGTTTTTGGCTGGTGCAATTGACTTTTGTATATTCCGCCCCAAGACTCCTCCCCGGGCCCCGAGCTTTGTGTGGACTCCTCTGAAGTTACGGGGAGTTTGAGCAAAAGGGTATCTCTAACACAGCTGCAGTGACTTCCTTTGCTTAGGCGCTCACGGTTTATCTTTAGTTTCTCCCTCTCTCCCCCTTCCTTCCCGGGGCACGTGAAATTCAGAGATGGAAGTTCTGGGGGTGAAGATCTGGGGTCCGTGAAGGCAGACCGAACAGAATTAAGGTTTGCGGGCAGCCGAGAGGGCGCCTCCGGGAGCCTGAGCCACGTCTCCAGCGGGTTTGCAGAGCCGCCCATCGGGCGCAAGGCGGCCGCCGGGAGCTTAGCGCAGGGAAGGGGCTGCCAAAGGGGACGCGCGAGGGAGGTAATCCGAGTCCCCGCCGGGTGGGTTAAAATCCCGCTGAGCTGCGCGCACCTCGCGCCGGATCCCCGCGCGCCCCCGAGTTGCAGGGCCAGGCACCGGGCGTTCTCAATGGGGTCCGGCCGCCACCTCCCGCTCCCGCCGCCGCTTCTCCACGGGCAGGGGGCAACCTCGCTCCTCCTGGGGCCGGAGGAGCCGCTCGTGCCCCGCTCCTGTGTTCTCTCTGCTCTCCAGCGGCAGCCCCGCTGCAGGCAGCTTCCCCCCCCCCCCGCCCGAGAACCCAGGACGCCCCCACCGCCTCCCCCGTGAGGCGCCCGCAAGTGCTGGGGCGAGGCCCGGAGGGGCAGCCAGGGACAGCGCCGCGACCGTGCAGACGGATGGGGATGGGGACGAGGATGGGGTTGGCGGGGCCCGCAGTGTCGCCCCTGCCCCGGTGGGGCTTGGAAGCACCAAAGGGAGAGAAGGAAACGCGTCTCAGCCTCCGCGCCCAAACTTCGGGGCTGGCGGGGCTGGCGGTCCCTGCGGGGCTTGCAGGGCTGGGGACCTTTGCGGGGCTGGCGGGGCTGGGGACCCTTGCAGGCTGGTGGGGCTGGCAGGGCTGGGGGCCCTTGCGGGGTTGGTGGCGCTCGCGGCTGCGATCGCCCGCAGGGCGGCCGAGACCCCGGGGAAACGAGGGCTGGGTGGGGCTGCGGAGCTGGAGACCCCGGCCCACGCGTGGTCCCGGGCGCCGCCTCGCGGGGTAATTACGAGCCCCCCTGGGTCGGCCCTGCAGCCCTGCACTTGGTGGGGCCCGACCTCGGAAGCGCAGTGTCATTAGTCTGCGGGGAGCGGCCAAATGACAGAGCGCCCGGCCGCCTAGGCGCCCTGGGTGTCAGCCGCGCGGCCCCGCCGGGCGCCCGAGGAGGAGGCCGAGCAGCCACCACCCGCGGGGGTCTGCGGCCAGCCCGCGCCTGGGCTCCCGGCCTCTCCTGCGGGGTGAGGGCGAGGAGAGCGACTCATCCCCCGCTCCAAGGGGGCCGTGGGGTGTGGGGCCGGCCGGGCCAGAGACCTGTTGAAAACTCTTAACGCCGCCTCGAAAGACAATCAAGTCGCTGGAGCAAAACCCTCTCTCCAATCTGATTTTTTCAAGTGTCATAAACTCTGCATTGCAGTAAGATTGCTGCTCCCTTAAATGGGCCAATAATTTCCATCTCTCTCCCTCAAATTCCTCCAACCGGGGATTTCAATGTAAAGCAATTCAAATAAGTAAAAACCACTTTATTGCTGTTGGAAAATTCGCATGCATTTATTCTGCTTAAAATTTGATATAGGGCATTTTTTTGTATTCCCATTTATCGCTTGCCAAGAAATAATTAAGAATAGGAGCTCGAAGATTAATTTTAAATAAAAAATCTTCTCAAATGAAAATGTCAGGTCATAAAAATTCCTTTTAAATCATAACAGCATATAAATCTTTGAAATTAACCATGTAATTACAATGTCTATCAACTTTTACCTTGAGCTTTGAGCCTCTCTTTTTAATCTCCCATTCTTTTTTAATGAATAGCTATTTTGAAATTAAAAAGTACTGTTCATTACACATGCCCCACTATAATAGGGTTTTTATCATATTTGCTCTATGTAAAAATACTTGCTACTTTGTAATTATTCACACGCCGATCCTTTCCTATATTGAGTGGAAAATAAAAAATGAAATAGAAGTCAAAGGTGCTTTAGAGCTGAATGATTTACACAATTCATTAAGGACGGTGATTTTTCAGTTAGCATCAGATTAAATGGTTACTTACTCTCAAATAGCCCTTGGGGAGTTGAATTGCTGGGTAGCAAACAGATTAAAGTTTGCATTGAAAGAAAAATTGAATTCAGAGGTAATCAATAGCATAATAGGGGCACTGAGTGGTGCCTGCTGCCTGAAATGAAATTACCATATTTTTAATCTTAATTTTCCACTCTGTTTATCTGACAGTGTGGATGTGCAATCCAAACAGATAATGAGAGAGTGGGATATTGACACCGCTGTCCTCTGGAGTGCTTGTTTTCAGTGATTAAATGCTGTGATCTGTGATTACTTTGTGCAGGGATGTCGGGGCTGCTGGCCAGAACCGAGGGAGGGGTGCTCACCCGGCAGCTGTAGCTCCTGACTCTCCCAGGTCCTAATGTCTGAAATTCATTTTCCACTGGCAATCTTGAGAAATAAAGATTACCTATTTATGTATATACTTCGACTGCACAAATTACAATAATTAATCCCATTATGATTGTTGTCTTGACTCAAAAACGTTTTAATTAGATCAATATGTAGTGAACCCTCGCTGTAAGTTCTGTATTAATGAGCCAGCAAACTTGCTTCTTATAGGAAGATGTGAGTTATAGAAAGCAGTATGTTGGGAAACTTTGAAGGGAAGGTGTATTGTCATTAGAGAAGCAGTGGAGAGAGGAAAACTAGGGGCATTGTTAAGGAAATCCAGCCCTGGTGGCTGCAATTACTTAACAAGCTGTGATAATTGTTTAAATGCAAATTGTGTTCTTTGGGTATTGGAAGAAAACGTTCTTGTACATTTAATCGAATTAACATGTCTAGCTGAATGAAATGCTCAATCATAAAATTTTAAAGTTATATAAATCCTATGTTCTCAAAATTTGGTATCTTTTGATGCCTAAATGCTCAGTGGTGGCTAGGATAGTTCTGAGGAACACCCTATATTGAAGGCATTGTTTTCTTCTGCAATGAGTAAACTGGCAATGCTTTACCTTAGACAACATATTCTGCATGCATCATTTTAATTCGAATTCACTTAATCCTGAGGTGGGAATAGGTTTATAAAAGATCATGCTATCCACCATCTATATCAGTGACTTGCAATGTACAGTCTACATACTGTGTCAAGTCTGCATGTGTTTGGAGAATTTGGTAATTATGCAGAGTGAATCAATTCATCCTCCCTTGATACTATGTGGACCCAAACAAAAAGACATGAAGAAAATGGCTGGTGGTCAGCAGTAGCCATCTGATAATAGATTATTGTATTTATTTCTCTATGTTGGAAAGTCCCAACAAACAAGCTATGCTATGTCTCTTGTAACCTTTCCTTAATTTTGGCTAGACATACCGCCTTTGGCTCCTTAATGCACAAAGTAGCTTTCATTATTTTCTCCATTATTTCTGATATGCACAACTTTCGGGTAGAGGAAAGGAAGCTCTAGGCTAGGAACTCAGAAGTGAAGAATGTAAAATAACTTTTTGGAAAAGGTGAATGTTCTCCATGACTGGGTGTGAATTCAAGTTTATTAACTTCCTGATTGGCAGCATCTCTCACAAACCCCCTCAAACTTGTTGAAACTGGAAAGCTTTTAATAAATGAATATTTTAACCTTTGAGTGGCCACAGGGAACTCTGCTCTTGTAGTACATATTCACTAGGTAAAGAAACTGGGAAAGCATATACGCTCATAAATATTGACTGAAGAATGTTGCTTAGTTACGTATTGTAAACATAGACTTACAGAAATTCCCCTGTGTTATATAAATCCACAATAAGAATTGAGCATCTCCATTTTACTGCCTGCTTTACATATGCTGAATGCTGAGTTATTTTGTTAATTGCTCTAAAGAAAACTGACATTAGACTTACATAGTAAATGAACATAATCGAGTCCCAATGAATCTCTACAGCAGTGCTGGAATGAGCTAAAATTCTTTCCTTAGAGTCTTAATCCAAAAAAAAAAAAAAAACAGAAAAAGATGTTTTAGGCAGATTAACAGAGTTTGGACTGATTTTTTTTCACATGTAGTTTTAGTACCATTTTGACAATGTGTTCAGAAAAATCCATAAACTTGAATATAAACTACATACAATCCTCTCTTCTTTACAACACACTCATCCAATTTTTTGATAACTTGTATTGTGTTCTCTAAAAAACTTTTATCTGTACTTAAACATGCTGATTCTTACAGCACTGGAATATGGCTGATACTTATCCATTGACATGGGAAGTAGTCAAAGTGCTGTTTGAACATTTTTCCCCTATCTCCTGACTACCTCTGTAATCCAACTGAAACCTAGGTTTTCTAAAGATACAAAGGCTTTCTTCTACCCCTCTACCTGCAGTCACCATTCGAAGTTTATTGAGCTTTAGAGCACACAAAGAGAGTGAGAAAATCCAAACCAATCTCTTTCCTTTCGCTTTCTAAATCCTGACATGGTCCATCAGCTTTTGAAAATAGTGAGCCGGCCTTCCCCAAAAAGGAGAAAGGAAACAAAATCTAATGGAAAACAATGGGAGAAAGATAATCTAATCTTTCAATAAGGAGACATGTTTCTGAAAGCTTAAGAAAGGCAAGTTTCACACTGATGTCACCTTCTCCCATAAAAATGTGAGCCCTCCAGGGGGTGAGGAGAGAAATATTAATGTCCTCAATCCATTGTCCTCAAAGTCTCCCTAAATAGATGGGATTCAAACTCTAGGTCACAAGAAGTGGAAGTATTCATGGAAAACAAATGGCTTGCTCTTTGATTGGTGTTCATTTTGCTCAATCATTAACAAACCAGTCCCTAGGAAAACCTAAATGTTCCAATGAACCATACCCATGAGCAAACATCGCTTCTTGCAGGTGATCCAAACTTTCCTTGCAAGCCAGTCAGTTTCTCATGGCCTAGTGAAGAAAGAAAATATACTTATCACAGGCTGTGGAAATGAGAGTTCATTCTGGGGCACTGGTAGGTTGAGTAATGTCTCAAGTACACTTTATGTTAAGGAAACAAACCCCAACAGGCTTTCTTCAAGGACTAGTGCCTCTCTTGGACCCCACATGACAGAAATAAATACTTTTTATCATTTTTTTCACCTTTAGAGGCCAGAGGTTCTTTGTTAACTTTTGAAATTTATGCCTCCCTATAGCATTGGGGCCAATCATGGCAGCAAGAACTAGGAAATAAAGCTACTCCTGATGCAAAAACAGAAGTGACCAAATCTGAGTTATTTATTGGTCTGTCACCCATGCCTAGCACAGTGCCTGGCATAGAGCAGACAGAAATTGCTTGCTTAGTGAGTGAATATATAGGTGACTACAAAAGTTTGAGAATTGTCAGATCATTTGGACTTTCAGTGTCATTAATAACCCAGATCTCAAATATTTAAGTTCTGTTGAAAAGCTGATATTTTCAGGGCTTGCAGTATTTCCTAGCTATACTCTAAGAGTTCCTTAACCTACCAAATGACTTGAAAGCCAGAGACAGTAGCCTACTAATTTTCTCCCTGTTTGCTCAGTTACTCAATAAAGGACAAATGATTGTATTGCGTACATTGTTAGTCCCAACTGCTACCCACAAGATGTCTGGGATCCACTCACGGAATGCTCTTAACATTCTATGTCATGAGTTCCTGGAAGGCAGGATCTAAGTTCTGTCCTACTTCCCCTTCTTTTGCACAGAGGATACCTCCCCAAGTATTGAATGAACTAAAATATAGGCCTTGTGTGGTGTGCTGGCAAATTCTTTCCCTGAGCTAGCTGTCTGTAAGTAAAACATATTGTCCCTTTGGGAGTTTCATTGAAAACTCTGCTTGTGTCTCTTGGAGTTCCCTTGAGAAGGTAATTGCCAGTCTAGACCACTTTTCCTCATCCATAAAACAAAGGCTTGGCTCTATGTAGCTTCTAGCTCTAAAAAATCTACCATCAATTATATTTCTCTTGAAAAATTAGCACCTGAGTAAATTTGCTCACAAACTAAATATTTTGGAAGACTTCAGTGCTATAGGTGAAAGCAGTTTTCCAAATAACTTTTTCTTTCATTCCATGTAGAAGAGCCATAATATGACAATTGTTGTTGTCAGGTTCCAAATTGGTGTCCAACTCATAGCAACCCTACGTACAACAGGTGAAACACTATTGTCAGTGCTTCTCTGCTATTCATAGGGTTTTCAATGACAGAATGTTTTTTGAGAGTGGGTTGCTGGGTCCTTCTCCCAAGCCTACAGCACCTGGTATTCCCAGCTGGTCTCCCATTCAAGCACTAAGCTGACCCTGCTTAGCTTCCAAGATCTGAAAGGATTGGATGCCACAGTGGTACTATGCAGGCATAACCTGAAAGTGGAGTTCTCCAAATTACATTTTCTTTCATCTCATGTGGAGAAGTCACAGGACAAACATGTTTTCTTTATAGAAACATCACTATAATATATATTTACATAAATGGCTTTGCATTTAAGTGTCGATGAATATGTCTTTCTATTTGATTTTACTCTAAGATTCTTCCCACAATCATGAAGTCTGACAGATTTCTTTTAGCCAAAGAAAACCCACAGCATCCTGTGAGTCTTAAAACAGAGAAGATGCTCATTCTGCTATTAATCACGTTAAGTGTTATGGCATTCAGACCTCAAGATATCTCACTATAAACACACCTCCTGGTCTTCACACCCAGTGTCATTCTTTCCCATATCATTCCAGAGTGATCTATGTGATCAAAAGAATACATAGAAGTGGTAGCATGTCACTTTGTACATTAGATTATTAAAAACTGTGGCTTCAGGCTTGTGGCCTTCTCTTTCTTTCTCTTCATTTGCTATAGGGGGAGCCAGGTGCCATGTTGTATGCTGTCCTATGGAGAGGCCCACAAGTCAAGAAACAGAAACCCTCAGTCCAATAGCCAAAAAGAAACTGGAGAAGCCAGCTGCCATGTCATGAAGATATTCAGGCTACTTGATGAGAGGCCCACAAAGCAGATAACTGAAATCCCAGCTAAGAGCCAATGACCTACCACCAACCACAGGAGTGACCTTGGAAGCAGATTTTCACCCAGTCAAGCCATCAAGTGAGACTGTAGCCCTGCTCAATGGATTGACCTAACCTCAAGGGAGATGTTGAGTCAGAATCACCCACCCAGGCTGCTCTCAGGTTTCTGCCTACAAAAACCATGAAATAATGCATGTTTATTGTTTTAAGCTGGGCTTGGATTTAGCTCAGTTAGTAGAGCACTGCACTGCAGTCTCTGAGGTCCCGAGTTTGATTCCCAGCACCACAAAAATGGGAGAAGGACCTGGCAATCCACTCCCAAGGCAATCCCTAAACAGTCAGCCATTGAAAACCCTATGAAGGTCACTATGAGTCGGATACCAACTTGATGGCACCTAACAACAACAACATTGTTTTAAGCTGCTAAATTTTGGTGTAATTTGTTACACAGCACAGGAACATGTGTCAAAATACAGGCATCACAGGTATTCCCAGTACCATGTGAATACCATTTGCATCTCTTCAGGACTTCTTTTTCTTGTTAGTGAACCTTTTTTTCCCACTGAGTATAATGTCATCTAATTATTCTAAGATGTAGAGTTCAATTTAGCAATAACCTAAAATGTGGACTCTGCACAATCAAAATATTTGTTTTTGCAGTTTGTGGCAAATGGTCTTCTTGCTTTTATGTCTTTAATACTTAAGTCTGAGGACTGCTTTGCTGGGGACTATATTTATTAAATCCCATAAAGTCGGGACTTGAAGCAATAACTATTTCTTTGGTCAATTAAAAAATTCCGCACACATCCAATAGACTTACAGTTTGAATGAGAACAAGATAAACGGCAAGATTTCGTGGACACTAGTTCACTGCTTTTGTACCACATTTTGAAAATTGGTATAATGAACCCATATGGGACCAGAGACAATCGTGAAAGTAAGACATAGTTATAAGTGGAATCCTTGATATTATGTAAGACATTATTTTCTCTTTTAAGTTCTCTGCAAATAACATGACAAATATTTACAAATAAATTAAAAATACACAACTGATTTGGGGTTTTGATAGAATTAATATGAAACATTTGTTCAGAATATAGAACTAGAAATCTATTCTAGTTTTAAGATATTTTCCTTATCATTTTTATCCAAAAGTAAATAAGTTATAAATGCATGATAATGGTAATAGTAACCATTGGTCTAGGACTTATGTGACTTATACATTTTCATATCAAATTCAAACTTCCCTATGAATTAAATTTGTTTTGTCTCCCTTTATTAGTAAATGATGGTGGGGTACAGAGTAATACAGCACTGGCTTTTTCCATTATGCAACCATTACATCACCTCTGGCTACACTTCCATCAGTCCAGAAGGTTTATGGAGCCTTATGGCTAAGATGTAGTCAAACTCAATATATGTAGGTTATATTCCCCTATTTCTCCAACTGACTCATGAAGTTGCATTGTTTACATTGAGAATATCCTTTTCCCCTTTATCCCTCTACATTGACTCTCCTCCCCATTGAATTGAATTTGAATAATAGGCATTTCTATCCCATTTTACGGATACAAAATTGAGGCTAAGAGGGTTTAAATAATTTGCACTGAGCTAGTAACAACTGACTCAGGATTCAAAGCCAAGACTTACTGGGTCCAAAGTTCATGTGCTTAGCATGATACTATATTGCTGTCCTTTACTATTATTTTATGTTAATGTCAGTAATAATAATATATTAGCAATTGTTGAAATCTTTGAATAAAAATGTATAGCAAATCCATAACCACTGCCAATAATGACAACCCAATCCTCATGTTGAAAAAGATTTTCTAGTAAGTCCAAGGGGAAAAAAAGAAGTGTCCATGTATGGAGAACAGACTCAGCAAGGAACAGGGGAAGGATGAAGTTTCTGGAACTCTCCTTCCCTGTCTGAGGAGAAGGATGCTGTCAGCATTTCATGGGTACACTTTCATCACATACTTGCATTTTGTAATTGTCACCATCTCCCGAGTTTCAGAGTTGGCCTTTTGTCTCAGAGTATCATTTCCCCTTCAATTTTCCTATT
>VMDO01007426.1:0-35347 GCA_007922755.1 Pedetes capensis
GGGGCAGTAACACACTTCCCCAATGGAAGTGGTTCTTACAGTGTCAGGCAAGGCCATCCAGACCCTAGGGTCACCACCCCACTGATGCCGCCTCCTCCTTCACACCTACAGCTGGGGAGGCGCCCCTCCAGCCAGCTGAGTGAGGAGGAAGCTGCCAAGCTTGGTTCATGGGCGAACCTGCTTGGTGTGCGATCACAGGACCAAAATGGACCGCTATTGCTCAACTCGGGGGGTGCCCCGAGGATGGTGGTCCTGAGGGGCAGCATCTGTGCACCTGGAGAGAGGTGCAGGGAGGCACGGGCAGGGGCAGAAGGCTCAGCCACCTGCGTGCAGCAAGGCTGGAAGGCTCAGATAGGCAGCAGGACTGTGTGGATGGGGACCCAGAGGACACGGCGAGCTTTGTGCAGAGCTGGGGACTGTGGAGTAGAAGGTGATGGCGCTGAGGAAGCCTGCGTCCTTCCTCCCTGGCTCCAGGGCAAGGCAGCCCCTCCCCTTGTAATCCAGAAGGTAGGTCACAGGTCCAGCAGGTCTGGGGGGCCTCACTGGGACTCTGGCAGCATCTACCTTCCCTGTGCGGCAGATATTACCTTGGTTCATTTGTGTTCCACGTATAAAAGGATTTATACGAGACACAAATTATAGCAGAAAATATAGATTATTAAAGGTGGCAAATACACACGTGGATATTAAAGACAGTCCACCTTCGAAATGTGCAGGTGGGAAGAAGTGAACGGCTACTGCTGCCCACTCGCATCTTTTACAGTGAAATCTGGACCCTCAGGGGAGGAAAGAAACATAGCTATGGTCTGTGCCTGGAATGCGCTGATGGGCTCCCCAGTGCCTCCTGAGGAATGGGCCCAGAAGCACACGTCTCAAAAGGTTAGGAAGCTAGCTGGCTGTGATCCTGATAAGGGAGCAGGCTGCGTTGAACACGGTCCTTTTCACTTGCTGGGGCTGGGTGAATCCTGATTATCTTAAATGACTACATGCAGGGGTGATTTGTGTCCTCTGCTGCCTCCTGACAGGGAAGCCCTGCCCACTAGGTCTCCGAGGGAGCTCATGGGGAGATTCAGATCCAAAGCAGCTGGCTAGCACCTAGCTGGGGAATGGGTAGCTACAGAGGCTCCTCAGTTCCCTCTTCCTGCCTGTCACCCTCTAACGCCCTCGGCCCCGTGATAATTCTCAGGCAGGGACTCTGCTTGACAGAATTCGTTGGTCGTGTTCTTTATTCCATGTATGAAGCTCTTATTGATCTGCTGGCGGGAGCGGGAGGGAGCGCCTGCTATGTGACACAGGTGCCATGAGCCCCGTGGCCAGACCGGGCCGCAGACCCTGTCTCCCCTGCGTGTGGGACTAGTGTGGATCCCGCAGCCTTCTTTTGTCCCAGCCTTCCTCCGGCTGCTTTGAAGCCAGGGTCCTGCCGATCGCAGGTCCTCATTGGGGATTTAGAAGAGGGGGGCGGGGGAGGCCCTCTTCTGCCCTTGCATGGAGTCCGAGGGCAGGCAGGGTTCTGCCGCACGTGCCTCTCCTCCAGTGTGTGCTGAGAGGCGTTTGTGCGGTGGCGGCGGCGGTGGGCTCCTGACTCTTATTTCTGGCCCTGGGTCCCAGTCAGGGCGGGAACATCAGAGGCAGAATAGGTAACAGCATCAGCGAGGGTGGTGGCAGCTTCCCTGGTGGCCAATTCCGAAGTGTTCCAGGTGGCAGCTCCTCCAGTCCTTCCCTGCTAGTCATTGCATAGTGGAAAAAGCAAAGGCTGTATTATTCTGTACCCCACCAACATCTACCATTAAAGGGGGGAAAAAGAAGGATCCAAATGAAACTTTAAAACTTGAAAAAAAAATCGCAACTAAAGGCCACGCACAGTGGCACCACCTATAATCCCAGTGACTCAGGAGGCTGAGGCAGGAGGATCCTAAGTTCGAGGTCAGAGGCAGCCTAGGTAACTTAGTGAAACCCTGTCTCAAAAAATAGAAAAGGGGATGGGGGTGCAGCTCAGTGGTAGAGCACTTACAAAGTATGAATGAGGCTCTGCATTCAGCCCCTCAATACCACACACACAAAATCACCCTAGCCTGGAATCCCAGCGGCTCGGGAGGCAGAAGCAGGAGGATCACAAGTTTGAGACCAGAGGCAGTCTGAATAATTTAGTGAGACCCTATCTCAAAAAGAAAAAAAAAGGGGGCTGGGGGTGCAGCTCAGTGGTACAGCATTTGCAGAGCACGCAAGCGTGAGGCCCTGGGTTCGACCCCAAGTACCAAAAACAAAACAAAACAAAACAAAAACAAAAACAAAAACCCAAATCCACCACCCAAGGCAGGTGTGGTGGGGCACACCTGTCATCCCAGCGCTCAGGAGGCTGAGGCAAGAGGATCATAAGTTCCAGGCCAGCCACCTGAGCTGCATAGGGAAACCCTGTCGCAAAAACAAAACACAAAACAAAACCCCGACCAATCACTAAAATTCAGACAAGGTCCTGCCCATGGCCTGGGTGAGAGGGAGAGGACAGTGCTCACTAAGGCTTGTTCCCGGCTTTTGCTAAGACCAGGCTCTGGCCTATGTTTGTGTGTCCCAGTGCCCACGGCGTCCACCCACTGCCCATCCTCCCTGGCTCCCCATCCACTGAGGGAGGTGCCGTGTGCAGAGGGTCTGGTGAGAGGCTGACAGAAGGCCACAGCAGGTGGCACACAGGGGTGAGAGAGGGGAGAGGGAGGCTGTGGCTGGTTCCAGGGGAGGAGCTGGAGGGGCTTCCTGGAAGAGGTGGCATTTAAGCTGTGTTGTAGAGGCTGAGTGGGGAATGGGCGTCTGAGTGGGAAGCCCAGCCTCTGCCAGGGCCCAGGGGAGAGGTAAGTTTGTCATATGTTTGCAGCATGAGGTGGGGAATGGGTCCTGGGGGCCGGGCTGGAGCAGGGTCGAGGGCCAGACAATGGGCAGGGGGCCTGCAGCTGTGAGCTGTGCTTTGTCCTATGGAGGGTTTGCAGCTCTGGAGAGTGGGGCTTGTGAGGGGCAAGGACCTCGCCTGCCTCTCCTGAGCAGGGAGCGATTGGGGGTTGTGGAATGAACCGGCCCAGTGGCTGGCAAAGGCTGATCCAGAGGGGCTGGGCTGGAGACCATGGCTCCTTCGGGTCCCAGCGGGGCGCTCACCAGCCTTGCCCAGCAGCCCTGGAGCAGCTATCCTGCCTGGGCAGCGGGCTCGGTGGAGGTCCACGGAGGGACCTCCACGCCCTTGCCTCGTGCCTTCCTGGGCTCCCCACCAGCCTTCAAAGTGCAGCTGTTCACGTTCACCCGTGATCAGCCACTAGGTGGCGACATTGGCCGCAGTACAGGGACTGGCCTCTCTCGCCCCCTGGTGGCCAAGGACACCTAGGGTTGCGACCACCCAGCGGCTGGGGAGCTGGCCAGCGCTACCCTGGCGCACTGCGTGAGTGAGCAGCCCTGGGCTCTGACGCCCCTGCTCCCTGCCAGCCCTTCCCTCTGCCGCCCATCTGGCCTGGCGCTTGTATGCGGTGGGGTTGACCGGGAGCCAGGAGGGGGCCCAGGGCCAGGAGCGACTCCCAAAAACACCCAGGGGTGGGGCAGAGGCAGGACGAGCGGCGGGCCTCCAACTGCCCTGGGGAGTCAGGCCCCCCCAATCCTGCTGCCCAGGACAGATTCCTGCTCTCACCACAGGCTGTCCTGGAAGGCTGTCAGTCTGTCCACCCAGGCCTGGCCCAAGGAAGGCCTCCGCGGGACAGATGACAGCAGCAGCGGTGAGGCAGACTCTCTCGCGAGGTCCAAAGTGGCAGGGCCTGGAGGGGCGGCACTGCGCCTTCCCTCCACAAAGGGGTGTCGCAGATAAACACCCCCCACCTCCCCAGATCGAGGGAGCTGAGAAGCTGGGTCCATAGAGTCACCGGGCCAGGGGGCAGCTGTGCAAACAGGGGACGCGGGCACCCCGCAGGGGAAGTGTTTTGCTAAGGACATGTTCACGGCAGGGTGTGGCCGAGTCCCTGCCACCCATGGTTGGCTCAGGGATGGGCCAGGACCCACAGAATCCAGGAGCCAAAGTGTGGCCCCCGAGGCATGGGCTGTCAGCGTACCCTCAAAATATCCCCAGATCCAGGTGACAAAGGGACAGTAAACACATCTGCAGCAGCTGGAAAGCACTCGGCATGAGCCAGGTGGCTGAGGACGCTGGCATGTGGGGTGCTGGAGAACAAGAGGGGCGCAACACCTCTCTGGGGAGAGTAGGCTCCAAAGCGTGGGTGCGGCTCAGCGGTGGGGCGCTGGCCCGGCATGCGCAAGGCCTTCGGTTTGACCCTTGCAAAAAGGAAAAAAGTAATAAATAAAAAATCAAAGACTCTGAGAGTCACCCTCCCCCCCCCGTGGGAATTACCACCAGCTGGGCGTCTGTCCCTGAAGCCAGGGCCCTCCAACCCTCACGACCCCAAGCCCACAGATGCCACCCGCTGCCATTTTCCTCTACCTGGAGCCTCGAGGCCCAACCTCAGCCCCCAGCCCAGGCCTCTGTCTGAGCTCTGGGTGGCAGCCTCTGCCTCCCTCTCTGCAGAAGCCCCGCCTAAGTCCGCACGTGGCGTGAAAAGTCCTCGCTGTTGTCTGCTCCTTCAGTGGGTGTTGCGCGCCTTGCTGGCCGCCCCCGGGCTGGGCCCCTCTGCGAGCGAGCGGTGCAGGGAGGGAGAGGAGCCGCTGCCGCCCGCCAGACAGGCCTCCTGCTGGGCTGCTGGAGCAGCTGGCTGTGGATCAGAGGGTGGGGAGCGAGGGAGACGAGGCCGGCCTGGGCAGGGGACAGGGGAGAGGCAGGCAGAGGCCTGGGTCTAGGCGAGGGCAGTGGCGGGAGGCAGGGAAGGCTCTGGAACCCCTGTTTCCTTTAGAAACACAGACGAGGGTGGCGTCCAGGGGGCCAGCATGGAGGAGGTGGCCAGTGGGTGCCCGAGCCTTCCGTTTGGCTTCTCCCTGCAGCCCACCTGCTAAGGGTTAAAACCTTCCGGGCAAGGAGGCGGAGGAAAGCCCCGTTGTTCTGATTTGCTTAATGAACGTTAATTAAGGAGACAGGAGATGGCTGATTCCTTCAGGACAGAGATGAAAGGCCCGCTAATTAAATCTGGGGAGATCGGCCAGGGCCTGCTGATCCTTCCTGACAGCCCTGCTGAGCGGCTGGAGCTCAGAGTCAGGGGCGTGAGCCAAGGGAAGGCAGCTCCCCGCCCCAGCCCGGGGCCCTGCCTGGAGGCTGGAGAGGAGACCCAGCGGGGCCCACTGGGCCTGGGCCTCAGTTTCCCCACATGCGCAGAGAGAGCAGGTGGGTGGTTTCTGATGATGCCCCATTCAGCTCTGAGGCTCTGGAAGTCTCTGCTCTCCGGTCGCACGCCTGGGCCTCAGTTTTCCCTTCTGCTAAGTGGGGGGACGCCACGGGCTGTGCGGATGGCTCCGAGGGTGTGTGGGGAGCCCTTGTCGGGACCACCCCGAGGACCTGAAACCCCAGGGTGCCTGGGTCCAGCCTGGGTTCTTTCCCATTTCATTCTCTACTCATTCATTCCTCTAGGGGGCATTGGCTCTGTGCCCCCTGGGCTGGACCCCAGGGCCACTGTGGTCCAGCAGATGGATAATCAGTACCTCATCAGGCTCCCCAGAGAATCAGGGAGACAGACAGTGACCCAGGAAACAATCGGATGGATTAGGTGCTGACGGATTGCAGTAAGAACCACCAAGGAAACAGGCAAGGGGCCAAGGGAGGAGCTCCGCAGGGGCTGGCAGTCACGGGGGCTTCCTGGAGGAGGCGACAAGCAGGGCAGAGCCCCCGCAGGATGAGATGGGAGGTGAAGGGCTCACACTGATGGGAGCGGACAGGGGCTCTCAGCTGTCACCTCTCAGGGCATCTCCTTCCCAGGAGGTAACAGGTTCAGACAGGCAGAGGGGCAGAGCTGGCCTACGGCTTGTCACCTCTCGATCCAGCAACTGCCTCAGCCCCTCTGCTGCTCCTGGCTTGAGCTGGACCTGGACCTGGGATGCACCAGCCCCGGGCAGCTCTTTGAGTCGAGGGGGTCCAGGCGGATAAGGAAGGCCCTTCCTGGGGGACGGCAGGGCCCAGGCTGGGTTGCCAAGGAGGCCACAGTGTCTGTTCACCCACTCATTCATTTGTCCACTGGACAGACATGCGCTGAGCCCACACTCCGGGTCCTGGGCTGGGCTCCGGAGTGATGAAGGAGGACACAATTGTCCCTGCACTCGGCGGGCACAGAGAATAAACCTGTGGTGTTCATCAGAGTTGGCCTGGGGCAGTAAGAGTGAAGAGGAGGTGTCTGGGGCAGTCATGGAAGGCTTCCTGGAGGAAGTGGGGTCTCAGCTGAGACCTGGAGGAGGGTGGAGGCTGGGGAAGAGCATCCAGGCAGAGGGAACAGCCTGGGAAAGGCTCAGAGGCAAGGGTGAGGAATGAAGAGCTGGTGTGGCCGGAGGAGGGAGTTTGCCGCGGGGCCATTGGTCAAGTGCCACCAAGGAGGGCCCGGCATGGCCTGCCAAAGGCCTCAGGAGCTGGGCAGACGTGGGAAAGCCTGTGGCGAGTGAGGGTGGGTCAGTGGGGTCAGCCGGTCCTCCCCAGCTGTTATGGGCAGGTGGAGGAGCAGAGGGGCTTTGGAATTGGCTTCCGGAGCCCAGCGATCAAGCGTGGTGGCCTGGCCAGGGCAGCGAGGGGCTGGTGACCACCGGGCCCAGGTTGCTGAGGGGGAAGTGGAGGGCGGTGTCTCTGTCTCTGGCTGCCACAGGGTGGGACAGAGATGCAAGTCAGGCAGCAGCCCGGGGAAGACAGGAGGTCCGCTGTAAGTATGAAAATGTGCACGTCAGAGGTCATCCGCGAGCGGGGTCCCAGAGGCCAGGCTTCTGGCTCGGCCCCTCCCACGCTGGGTGTCCTCAGGCAAGTCCTCGCCCCTCTCTGGGCCCCAGAATTCCAGCTGCGTGATGGAGGGGTGGCATCGCGTGGCCTCTGTGGCCCATCAGAGTGGCTGATCTTCCCTGAACCTCTCCCAGGGTACCAGTGAGGGGCACCCACGGGGGACCCAGCCTCTGGCCCCTGCTTGTGCCTCTGGCCACTTCCTCTTGGCACCTCGGGGCCTGAGCGGCTCCCCTTGGGCCTTGCACGCCCAGGGCAAAGGCTGGGGCCCTGGTCCACCCAGACACGGCCCTGTGCCCAGACACTGTCCACACTCGGTCACTGTGAGCTACGCAGTGCGGGAGGCAGAACTGGTCAGGATCCAGGGCCAGGGAACTGCCCCGTGGGCAGAGTGCACCCTGCAGTGGCCTTCTTTGTCTCTCTTTGTCTTCTTTGTCTCTCACCTCCCATCTCATCCTGCCAGGGCGCTCCGCT
This sequence comes from Pedetes capensis, assembly GCA_007922755.1. Taxonomy (NCBI): domain Eukaryota; kingdom Metazoa; phylum Chordata; class Mammalia; order Rodentia; family Pedetidae; genus Pedetes; species Pedetes capensis. The sequence goes on from VMDO01007426.1 coordinate 7,352, forward strand.
GGGCTGTCGCCTCCTCCAGGAAGCCCCCGTGACTGCCAGCCCCTGCTGAGCTCCTCCCTCGGCCCCTTGTCTGTTTCCTTGGTGGTTCTTACTGTCTCTCTGGCCTCCTCTCTGACCCGTTCCCCAGTCTAGGACTCCCCTGACGGTCGGCAGGGAGCGGGGGGCCATGGAGTGCGCACCCGACACCTGGGGAGCCAGGGGAGGGACGAGGGTGGCAATGAATGAATGGTAAAGGAGAGCAAGGGAGTCGGCATGGAAGGTGTGTGGACGAAGCATGAAGGGGCGATGGTGACCAGACCATGAGTGGACGCCTGCTGTCGCCACGAGGGCCTCTCCTTGCGGGTTCTCCGAGGCCTCTGCCCAGCCCCACAGCCCTGGTTGCCCTGTGAAGGCACTGCCTGGTCACCTCCCACCCGGCTTCTCTAGCTGCGCCTGCTGCCTCCACCCCACTTCCTTCCCAAACACACAGAGGCGTTCCTACCCCAGGGCCTTTGCTTGGCCACTCACATGCCTGGATCTCTCTCCCCACGACTTTCTGCCCCCTCCTCCCCCAGGTCCTTCTGTGGAGGGATTGTCCCGGCCGCCCTGCATCCCCTTCTCCCCACGCCCTCAAGGCTCCTGAAGGCGTACTTCTGCTTGCTGTTTGTGTTCAGTGTGTCTCCCCCGCCACACTGGGAGCTCCTTGCAGATGGGGCTGGATTGGCCGGCGGAAGAGGACCTTGGACTTGGCTAGCGGCTCCCGCTGCCCGCAAGCCCTCCCACGGGTCAGTAAGTTCCCTTCTGAGCTCTTCTGCTGAGGACAGGGAGGCAGCAATCAGTCAGCAGCCAGTGAGGGAGGGGAAGGCGCGTGAAGGGCAACAGCTGCCAGACCCCGGCCCTGGGGTCTTTATCTGAGCACTCTGAGCACCTCTGGGACTGTATGGGGACCCTAAGTCTAAGCAGGACCCCAGTCTGCACCCCGAGGCTTGGCACAAACCTGCAGGACTGCCATTGCCCTTGACTAAAGGTGATATCTCTGGCCTCAGCTTCTGAGATTCCAGAGCTCCTGCCTCGCTGGCCTACTCTGGACTTTGGGCACACCTGGCTCCTCCTACCCCAGGACCTTTGCACCTGCTACCCTCACCATCTGGGTGCTCTTCTGCCTCTCTCACCAGACTGACTCCTGCTTCTCCCTTAGGCCTTAGGATAGTGTCACTTCCTCAGGGAAGCCTCCCCTGTGCCCAGCCCCCGTGATACCCTTGCCTTTGTAGCACTTCTGACAACCCTCATTAATTGCTTCATGTCCCTCCTTCCCTCTAGATGGTCAGTCCCAGGGGACATGAATCTTGGGGTTTCCTGCTGTGTCCCTGACATGTCTCAGGAAGGGTGTGGGATGACAGAGCCAATGGTTGAGTGAATACAAGAAAGAAGGCAGAATGGAGGATGAAACAGGCCTGGGGCAGGCACTGCAGGGCCCCTCCCGCCCCAGGATCCCTGCTGCTCTTTCAAGGGGAGGCGAAGGCCAAGGGCAGGGAGGGAGGCTCAAGCCCCTGGCAGGACTTGATCTACGAGGGCACCTCCCTCCTCGTGGCTTTATTTTGAAAATGTGAACTTTACAAATGTCAGGGAAAGCGGACTCGAGGCCTGGGACTGTCTGGAGCCAATTAGCATTCCTGGGCTTCACCACGGGGGAAATTTATGCCAGCCCGCTGCCAGGCCAGGCGGCCCAACTGGGAGGCCACCAGCTCCGGGCCTGCCCGCTGCGGGTGTCCACGGTGGCACTGGGCCGGGGGTGCAGCAGAGTAGGGGGTGGAGGACTTGTCCTTCACCTGTGTCAGGCTTGGGGAGCCCCAGCCTCACCCTGTTAACTAGGCCGTCTCCCTGACCCCTTGACCTGCAGAGTTGCCCAGATCCAGCCTCAGGATGGCCTGGCTAGGGACGGGGCATCCGCCTGTGCTGCAAGTGGGAAACCGAGGCTCACATGAGCGAAAGGACTCACGGAAGTTCCAGGGCTGGGAGGGGCGGCAGGAGGCCCCCCCAGTTCTTTGCCCACAGCAGCCTCCCCGACGTGCCCTCCCACCGCACCTGTCATGGCATCAGGGCAGGCAGAACCCTTGCCCAGCACTATCCCCGGGCCTGGAGCAGCCCCCGGCCTGCATTCTGTCTTCCTGGGGGGCTCCATGGGGTCAGCCCCGTCCTAGTTCACCGTCCATGCTCCGAGGAGGGCACTTTGTCCCCGTCCCGCTCTGACAGGTGTAAAGCGCTATTGGGATCTGTGGGACTTCCATGCGGCCCTGAGGTCCGTGTGGTGTGTGGTGAGTGGTGTCTTGTGGCTGGTGTGGGGCACGTCTGCACACGCGGGTGACGTGTGTGCGTGGCTTCTGTGTGTCTGTGTGGCACGTGTGCGTGACGTACGTGAGGGGACTGTTGGGTGTGCACACATGGGGCGGGGGATGTGTGTGAGGCTGGGCAGGTGTGGACGCAGAACTCACCTGCGCCTGTGCAGACCCTAGAGCTATGCGGGAGCAGGCAGCGGGCGATCGGCCCAAGCTTAGCTGTGAGCTGTGCCCCAAGCTCAGTGCTGGTGCTGGACGGGGAGTTCCCGGGGGCTCCGGGCCCAAGGTTGGCCTCTCTGGGACAGTGTCCGAGGTGCTGCCAAGGTCCTGTGCAGGCTGGTCAGGGCTTGGGCTTCAGGCACCCCCGAGATGGGGCCACCATGGCTGCAGAGGGCAGCCTGGAACCCGGCCCAGGCCCTTTCTGCTTTGTCCTTCCACAGGCTGGGTCCCAATCCCAGCAGGGACGGTCCTGGGGCCCCATGACATGTCCAGGCTACAGCCACGGAGCCTTTCTGCCACCCCCATAATGGGCATTGGGGACGGCGGGCTGCGGGCTGCTGGCTGCTGGGCCGCCAGGGCCGGGGCGCCTCATGCCTTGCCGGGCAGCATCTGCATCTCAAGTCTTCACAGGCATCACCCGGCTGCCTCCCTTCTGCAGAGCAGCCCAGGGAGAGGCCCTGCCACCCATCTCAGAGGAAGACACGTGGCTCAGGGTTGGCCGCAAAGGTGCTCATGCTGGGGGCTGAGGACGGGGTTTCCTTCAGACCAGAGTCTCTGGCTCGGCCACTGGTGTGGAAGCAGGAGGCGTGTGGGTGGCAGAGCCAGGCAGGTGACAGATGTCATGACTTCGGTGTTCTCTGCCCACATGAGAGCTGGGCCACCCCCTCCTGGCCCTGGACATGGGAGGCCGTGGGGTCCCTGCCAGTGAGCATCACAGCAGCTCAGGCTCTGCACCAAGCCGGGACAGTGTGGCCTGGTGGCAGGACGCCCTGCCTGTCCTCTGCCTGCCAACAGAGGCCCCTAAATAACGGGCAGTGACCGCCACGTCTGCTGCTCATCCCGGCCGGGGGACAAGCTCTGGCTTCATAAGGCGTGATCGATGGGACTAATATGGGGCTGGAGACGCCGGCCTGGCAGCCCCGGCCTGGCCCGCTGGCTGCCATTTGCCCATATATTTATTTATTTATGCATTCTCCTCTGTGGCAAAAGCCCAAAAACAATAAAAGAAATTGAATTGCATATCAGATGGGACAGCCGAGGGAGATCCGGCCATAAATCGCTCCGTATTTATTCCATAAACATCAGCACCTCCCGAACAGCCAGCGCCCGTTATGAAGTTATAATCAGAACCGGGTCCCTAGGTGCTTGCCGCCAGCCCCGCCCCCACAGGCCGAACAGGCTGGGTCCCCAAAACAAACAGGGGTTTCTTCTGACCTGCCACCATCGAGGCAGGCGTCTGCCCCCCCCCCCGGCTGCCCCCCCCACAGTGAGGCGTGGGGGTGGGGGGGCCAGGGGCCAGGGCAGGAGGAGGCTGGTGTGACAGGCAGCCCAGCACCGATCCTTGATCTGGTTGCAGCCGCCACCTCCCTCTAGGCTACTTTTGGTTGGGAGGGTATTAGGCGGCTCTGCAACAGTCTCTGTTACAGTCCCCTTGTGACAGATGCCCGACAGCCAGCCTAGCAGGACGAGGGCCCTTTGGGTTCCTGGTGTGGGAAGTTTCCGGTCAGGATCCCTTGGACCTGTGGCTTTGGTTCGTGGGGCGGCCGCATCACGGCAGGAAATGTGGTAGAGTGGAACCTCACCTTGTGGCCCGGAGCAAAGAGAGGAAGACTGAGGGGCTGAGGTCTTCCCCAAATGGCCCAAAGATCTCCCCTCAGGTCCCACCTCTTAAAGGTGCCGCCACCTCCTGAGAACACCAAGCTGGGGACCCTGCCCTCAACACAAAGACCTCCCGACGACACGTAAGACCCAAAGTGCAGCAGCAGTTGAATTTGCGTTCACTAAAACGCACACATGGGAGAAGGACGTGGCAATCCACTCCCGAGGCAATCTCGAAACCGTCAGCCATTGAAAACCTTAGGAGGGTCGCTATGAATTGGACACGACTCCATAGCACCTAACAACAACAACAACAACAACAACAACAAAACTCACACATTATAAGCAGATAGCTCGGGGGATTTTTATGGGTGTATGCACCTGCAAAAATACCCCAGAGATCAAGACAAAGACACTTGCTGTCCCCAGAAGCTTCCCTACGTGCCCTTCCTGTCATTATCCTCTGGCTTCTGTCACCACAGCCCACACTGCAGGTTTGGAATTCAGGTAAATGGAATCATATGCTAGGGACTTTGTCTGTTTCCTTGTTTGTTTGTCCTTGATGTAAGAGAGATCCACTGTGGCATTGCATCGAGGCTTCGTTGGTTCTTTTTGGTGCTGTGTAGTATTCCATCATGTGTATGTACAATTCATTCATCTGCTGTCCTGTGGTGGACATTTGGATTTTTTCTCCCTCAGGGCTACTGTGAAGAAAGCAGCTGTAACCGTCTTTGTGTGGGACTTTTCGTGGATACCAGCCCCCATTTCTCTCAGGTTCTCAGGCCCATGCCTAGGCACGGGGCTGTAGGGTTTAATTCTGGCAGGAATGTTTCCTGCCCGACAGTGGCATGCGAGTGTTCCAGGCACTTCGCCTGTGCCAGCACTTGGTGGTGTCTGTCTTTTCCGTTTTAGCCATGTGGTGGCTGTGTACTTGGGTCCCTCCGTGATCTTGATTTGTATTTCCGCCACTGCGTGGTACTCATGTGACTGGCTGCATGTTCTGCCCACCCGGAGTCTCTGCAACCATCTCGGCCCGCTGCAGTCTGTTCTGGCCCAGCAGACAGAGGGACCCTGGGACCCCAGTCATTGCCTGCTGTGCTCAGAGAGCTGAGGCAGTGCTCCGGCCTCCCCAGGGTCCTCTCCTCACTTTGCTCTCCCCTCCCCACCTCCACACCCGCTTCTCTCCTCCCTCCCCTCACACCTTCCCCTGCTCACCTTCTTCCCTGCCTCCCCTATCTCCCCATTATCACCCATCTTCCCCTCCTTGATGTCAGCTCCCCCCCCAGTGGTCAGTGACATCCCAGGGGCCACAGGACAGAGGCCCAGTCAGTACAGGTTGAATAGAGCCAGGCACGGTGGCACATGCCTTTTAACCCAGTGGCTTGGGAGGAGGGGGCAGGAGGATTGCCAGTTCAACTCCAGAGGCAGCCTGTGCGACATAGCGAGACCCTGTCTCAAAATAAATAATAAAAAAGGGGCTGAGGTAGAGCACTTGGCTATCATGTATGAGGCCCTAGTTTAATCCCAAGCACCATAAAAAATAATAATAAAAATAAAGGTTGAACAATTGGGATAATGAGTCAGTGGCTGGCAATGGGCATTTCTAAGAGCCCCTTCATTATTTCTTTTTTTTATTTTTTATTTTTTGTGGTACTGAGGGTTGTACCCAGGGCCTCACGCTTGCATGCTCTGCAAGTGCTGAACCACTGAGCTGCACCCTCAGCCCATTTTTTACTTTTTTTTTTTTTTTTTGAGACAGGGTCTCGCTAAGTTATGCAGACTGCCTCTGATCTCGAACTTGCGATCCACCTGCCTCTGCCTCTCCAGCCACTGGGATTACAGGAGTGTGCCACCGCGCCCAGCCCCCTTCATTAATTTTAAGTGGAGGTGAAATGAACACAGCATGCAATTAACCATTTTTTCAATGCACCATTGGATGGGATTTCATACATTCACAACGTGGTGTGACCACCACTGCTAGTGTTCTAGGTGACAGAGCCATTTTGCCATAACCATCAACGTCTGGCGTGACCTTAACACCCACCTCTCCCTTTCATTTTAACAACCAATGTCTCTGAGCTTCTCCCAACCCCAGATTTCCTGCGTCCACGAGCCTGACTGACCACGAGGCCCGTCAAAATGTGTCGCCGTGAGCTTGGGCCCAGGTTGGCCGACTGAGTCTCCCGCCATGGCTGGGTGCCCCACAGTCTCCCAGGTGGCCGTCCAGGGCCCAGTGGGGAGACACAGAAGGGCAGCTGCCGACGCGCTCTCTCCCTGCTTGCGCGACTCTGCCTATACCCGCAAGTCCCATGAGGTGGCATGGCGCCGGGTGACCTCGGCTGTCATCCCACACGCCTGGCCTGTTTCCCTTCCACCCGCAAGAATCCTTTCCTTGGGCCCCAAGCTGGAGGAGGGGAGGGCGACCCAATTTATTTAGCAACAAATAAAGAGCTGCCACGGCGGAGGTGGGGGAGGACGTTCGCGGGAGGGGAAATACCCGGGCGAATGCCGTCTTCCGCCTCTTTATATTCCGAAACGGATCGTTCTGGACGCGGGCAGAGGGCCTGATTTAATATCCTCATGGAAAATACTGCACCTGATCCAATTACCACGGGGATTTTGATACAGTCAGCAGTCAAGATGAAAGATTCAGAGGTTCATACCGCTGGAGTAAACACACAGACCGAATTACCCGCGCTCCTCCGGGACAAGTTAGGCGGCTCAGGTCGCCGTGAGGGCGCCCCGGGCCGGGCCAGTTCGGCTTCGCCGAGGGCAGTTGGTGTGGCCTGTGGGAGCTCCCTGTGGCCACCCTCTGGGTCCCTTGTAGCCTGTCAAGACGTATCCCAGGCCCACAGAGTCGGGGCTCTGGTGCGGCAGGCCGGGGGGTCTGCAGGGAGGTGTCCACATGCTGCCGCATGTCCAGCCTGGCCCTAGGGTCCCCCTGGAGGTTGTCCTTTCCTCCCCTCCCCACTGGCCACCCCCATCCCTGCTGCCTTCTGGACACCGGCCTGAGTGCCCACCTCACGTCTCCCTGCCCAGATTGGCCCAAGAGTCTGGGACTCCAGCCCTGTGGTCTAGATGCCCATATCTGCCCTGCCCTGGTGCCCTGGCTCCCCCCCCGCAACGTTTCGCAAACATGAGGCTGACCATGTCCCTGTCACCCTAAAGCCCTGGGGTCCCCTCCTGCCATCCTCAGGACACTGTCCACGCAGGAGGTGCCTTCCCCGTACTGCTCCTATCCCGTTTGGCAGATCGGCCAGTGGAGGCCCGGCAAGTCTGGCACCTTGCAGCCAGCAGGAGGGGGACCCAGCAGTTTCAGGGAGAGGTGGAAGGACAGAAGTGTGATAGAGTCCGGCGTCCTCAGACAGACCCTTCAACCCATCCCAGCTCTGCCCCTGGCCAGCTCTGCAGTGGCCCAGTCGCCTCATCTGGGATGAGGGTCGGGCCGGCCATCACGCGAGACCCTGTCTCCGTGGCTCAAAGCAGGCGTCACGGCTGCGCGAGCACTTCTTTCCTTGCTGGTGCCTTGGTTGCTTTCTGGATCCTGTAGGGCCCCGGTGACCCCTGGCCACCCCCGTGGGAGTGCTAACTGTGTCTCTGCGGTCCCTCCGTTGTAGACCTGGGAGCTGCGTCTCCATCAAGGACCCACGCGCTTCCACTGATGCAGACATCCCTGTTGCCCGCAGACCTGTGGCGGGGCACATCTGTCCCCTTGGGAAGGGGCACAGCGGGAGCCGTGTACATAGGAGGGATACGTCTGGGGCTGTGTTTTTTTGTTTTTTGTCATTGTTTTGAGACAGAGTCTCACTCACTACGTAGCGCAGGCTGGCCTTGAATTCTCGATCCTCCTGCCTCAGCTTTCTAAGCACTGGGATGACAGCCTCGCTTAATATGTTTTGAAAGGGGACGGAGGTTTCACTTTGTCAGTATCTTGCTGTTCTCTGGGGTGGCTTTTACACACAGGAAAAATTTCCCAGGCAATAACTTTGATTTTAAACATTAGCATTGAATTCGCGAGTATCACTCATTCAAAAATCCTATCTTCCCCAAGCTTTGAAGTTCATTTTACACCTTATTGTCCTGTTTATAAATCTAGACATGGAGCAGTCTCTTCCAAGGACCATTTGATGACTGTTTGGTCCCATTTACAAATTGGTCCATCAAGCTCTTTAAACATTTTCAACTGCGTAAATCAACTGAATATATTCATTTTCCTTTTTAAGTCCTTCAGCGGCCCAATGGAGAACCCAGCCTCTCTACAGAAGGAAGCATCTTTGCTGTACATCCACCCCACTGTATTTTCCAGTGTGAGCACCAGTGCTGTGTGTTTACACATCTTTGAAGAGTTCACTTTACAATCCCAAATCCAGATTAAGGGTCTGGTTTCCTACTGCAAGTCAGACTCCCAATGCTGACCTCATGCTCTCATCAGCAAAATTCTCCCAAGCTTTGTTGTTGTTGTTGTTAGGTGCCATCCAGTTGTGTCCGACTCATAGCGACCCTCATACGGTTTTCAATGGCAGATTGTTTCCGGATTGCCTTGGGAGTGGGTTGCCACGTCCTTCTCCCATTTTTGCTGTGCTGGGAATCAAACTTGGGATCTCAGAGACTGCAGAGCAGCGCTCTACCAACTGAGCAAAATCCCAGCCCCAAAATTGTTGTTGTTAGGTGCCGTCTAGTCGTGTCCAACTCATAGAGACCCTCATAGGGTTTTCAGTGGCTGATTGTTTTGGGATTTCCTCAGGAGTGGGTTGCCACATCCTTCTCCTGTTTTTGCGGTGCTGGGAATCGAACTTGGGCCCTCAGAGACTGCAGAGCAGCACTCTACAACTGAGCTAAATCCCAGCCCTCTCCCAGCTTTACAAATGCTTAAAGCATCCAAGGTGCCCACACGGGAGACAGAAGTGCTCATTTCTATTGCTTTCATTCTCAAACACACTTCCAAGCCTTCTCCGGGCTGAGCGATGCTAGCTTACCCTGGAGATGATTTTGCCACAGTGGAGAATTAGGGGCTGCCGTCTCAGCTGGCCGGCTGTCTTGCTGGTGGGCATGGCCTGGCTGGGGCGCTCCATTCCTCCAGGACACCTTGAGGGGCATGGAGGCGGTCGGAGCAGACCGCCAGGGCTCCTGGCCAGCCAGGCCACACGCGCACCTGCTCTCTTCTCCACTCACTCCGGCCTGAGGCCTCCGCCCTGGGCCTCCCTTACTCAATAGGCTTCAGCTAATCCGTTTACCGCTTCGTCCTGTTCTTCATATTCCTTTCCGTGGTGAGGGCAGATCCTACAGAGGACATCTAAGGACAGAGATTGGATTCTGGGCGTCTCCTGGGGCTTTTGTGACAGTTCTAAGGTCACCCCAAGGACGGCACGGGGTGGGTAGGAAAACACAGCCACTGGCTGGGAAGAGGCCGGAGTGAGGGACGGCCATGAGGCTGGGTGGCGGAGAGGCTCCCAGGACGGACGGACCATAGGGACGTCCCGTCCTGCTGCTTTTGCCAATCGCCAGTCACTGCCAACACCAGTACCACACAAAGTCGGGGCTGCTCAGAGAAGGCTGGCTGCGGGAGGACCGTGGGCTTCGGGAGCGCCTGGCCTGGTGGAGGATTCAGCTGCCTGGATTTACCAGCTGAAAACAACAGGCCAGCTGCCTGTGTCTGAGCCTCAATAGTCACTGACTCTCTGAGCGGGGACTCCACCCTGCCTCCTAGGAGTCGGGGGCAGCGGTGGCAGCGCAGGTGTTGGCACTGAGCAGCTGCTGGGCGCACCAAGCAGGGCTGATGCCCGGGGAGCACTGAGTACAAGTCAGCCCCTCTCTGGTGGTTTCTCCTGAGCTCCCCCTACAGACGCTGGTGCTGGGGCTGAGCAGTGGGGCCCTGCAATCCCAGCAGCACCTTCATTTACTGAGCGCTTACTAAGGGCCCAGGCTCCTGGAGGGAAAGGCCACACACAATTTTTTTTTTTTTTTCAGTACTGGGAGTTGAACCCAGGGCCTCGTGCTTGCATGTTTTGCAAGTGCTGGACCACTGAGCTGCGCCCCCAGCCCATATTTTTACTTTTTGAGACAGGGTCTCGCTAAGTTACTCAGACTGCCTCTGGTCTCAAACTTGCAATCCTCCTGCCTCCACCTCCCCAGCTGGTGGGATTACAGGCATGTGCCACTGCGCCCGGCTCGCCACACACACCTTTATTCCAGTGTCACCAGATCTCCGTACAGATAGTGACTGGCATCCGTCCAGCATGGGCTCTGAGAGGTAAAGTAACTTCCCCAAAGTCACAGATTTTTTTTTTTTTTTTTTTTTTTTCGGTATTAGGGGTTGAACCCAGGCCCTCGAACCTGCATGCTTTGCAAGTGCTGGACAACTGAGCTGCGCCCCCAGCCCATTGTTTTTTTTTTGTTTTTTTTTTTTTTTTTACTTTTTGAGACAGAGTCTCACTAAATTACACAGACTGCCTCTGGTCTCAAACTTGCTATCCTCCTGCCTCCGCCTCCCAAGGCGCTGGGATTACAGGTGTGCGCCACCACACCGACTCACCAAACACTTTTATTCGAGTGTCACCAGATCTCCGTAAAGGCAGTGACTGGCATCCATCCAGCATGGGCTCTGAGAGGTAAAGCAACTTCCCCAAAGTCACACAGTTTAGAAGCAGTGGGGCTGGGATCTGTACCAGGCTGGTCTGACTCCTCAGCCGCCTGGCTTGGCACTCGTACTGTCCTTCCCCGGGGCTCTCAGGCGGCAGCAGCGGGGAGACAGCCGGGACCGAGCTGTGTCATGCTAGAGAGCAATCGCTCCCTCCCTCCTCCATTATCTCACGGGGAGAACCAAATCCGCTTGGAAGCCACCACTGGCAGATGAAAGTGGCCGCCTGCAACCCAGGGGGACAGCCCCGGAGGGACACCTGCCTGGGCTTCTCGGCCAGCCTCCTCCCCTAAGGGGAGGAGGGGCTCCCCAGCCTTCCCCAGCCATGGGCTGCAGGTTGTCGTGGTAACTGGAGGCCGACTGGCTGCCTGAGTCTGAGTTGGCTCCTGTCATCTCGCTGGCATTGTCCCCGCTTGACGGAAGGTTTCGTGGGGGGGAGGACACCAAGGCGGGAGCAGGGCAGAGGGCGCCGGCCGCCAGCTTCACAGGAACCCATGGCTGCTTTGAGGATTCTTCCCGTGGGAAATCCAGCCGCAGGGCCAGGACATGTGGGGCTGGGGCTCTGGGGAGCCAGGCTTTGGCAGGGGTTGGGGGGGCCCACGTCTGCACCCCAGGGGGACAGTCCTCAGGTTCGGAACCCCCTTCCCAGTTCGGGTGTGCCTGTGGCTCTGAGAGGCGGGCTCGCGCCTCACGGTCAGAGGCGGCCTAGGCGCTCCCTCCAGCCGCCGCCCCTCGGGCTTCACAGTTGCCTCGGGGAAACCCCTTAGCTCTGGTGGCCCGTGTGCAGGATTGGGCAACGGGCGGGGGGATGGCTGAGCCCGGCTGGCCCTAAGGAAGATGTCCACTTGGAGGACTGGGCAGGCTGGGGCTGAGTGGCTTCCTGTCCTCTCTGTTCCCTTTCTCTTTGTAACCAGCCCACAGCCCGGTGACGCCCCCACCCCTGGACTCAGGGGAGCCCTGGGAGAGAAGCTCGTGGCCGGCTCCTGCCAGGACCACCGTCTCACGTCAGTCTGTTCTTCTGCGTTTCTCCTCTTCTGCAGCAGGGGTGGCCCGGGTGGTGGGGTGCGGGTCCCCGTAGCCCTTCCCCCTGCTCTGTCCTTGGCAATCTGTTGGCTCTGTCTCTGTGCAGAGACCCCCCCCTCCACACCCCACCATAGATGGCTGCAGGACAGCATCTGCACTCTCCAACCCACGCCACTGGGTGACCAAGGGCCACTGCCAAGGATGACCATGGGAGAGGCCAAGCCTCACCTGGTCACCGACATCCTCACAAGGCACCAGCCCAGGGCCTGAGCACCGAGCGGCTGAGTTGTAAGCCCAGAGCAGAAGGTGCAATCTTCCCTGATGAGTGGGGTGGGTACAGAAGTCTCCTAAAGCTATTTCTTCTTCACCCCTGACCTGGAGACTCCGACACCCCCCACTGCCCGAGGGGCATTCTTCCATTGTGACTTTTCCAAGACTCCTGCGTGTGCCAAATTAATCAGATGAGGTCTTGTTAATTGAGCACTTACTGCGTGCCAGCATGCCAGGCCCTTTGTGCTGACTATGTGGACATGTTGTGCCCATTTCACAGATGAGACCGGCAGGCTCAGACAGGCAAAGGCGCTTCCTATCTCCGGGGGAGGTTGAGGAGCACGCTGGAGTCCAGGACCCCAGGTCAATCAGCCTTGTGAGGGCCTGGCTCCCTGTGTGCAGGGTCAGGTGAGGGTCCTGTGAGGAGCCCTGGGCACAGATGGTTTTTTGCTCCCCACTGAGGCCAGGAGCTGGGCTTTGCACCTGTGCACCAGCCACGAACTAGTTAGGACGGCCAAGAGAAGCTAGAGGAGGTGTGGCGGTGCTAGGAAGGGGACTCGAGGGGACCTGGCTGGGACCCTGAGGTCTCCCTGACACTGTGAGTCACACACCTCACAGGTGTCTGAGGCCAGAGTCGAACCAGGCCTGGCCACCTGGGCATTAACCACTGCCCCACACTGCCCCATGGAGACTGAGCGCCACTCACAGCCGCTCCACGCCTTCCCTGCTCTCGGGGTGGAAGCCGAGAGGCCGGTGCCAGGCACTGAGTGACTCCATGCGTCGCATGTTTATTATGCCTTGCGTTGCATCCTGCTGTGATGCACAGTCTCACCTGGAGCACAGGGCCCGAGGCGCTCCTGGATTGTTTATGGCGTGGACTCTGCTCAGGGGTGGGGGGCAGCCTGAGCTCTGGGCACACGGCCTGGCCAGCTCAGAGAATTCGCCGGCGCAGAGGGACAATTAGATCTCCTGAGTTAGGGCTCTTCTCCTCAGGTGGCCCAGCGAGAAACCAAACAAGCGAGTTGATTTACAGAGAGCCAGACTGGAACGGACACCATAGCTGGCCGCGGATGTGGCAGGCGGGGAGCTGGGGAGGTGGAGACCCATCGTAGTCCTCTTTAGGGAGATGAGGAACAGAGGGGGAGGCCCGAGGCTGCAGGCCTCGGCCAGCCACACAGGCAGCTGCTATGACGGCTCTGCAGCCCAACAGGTGCCTACTGGGCAGAGCCAGGGAGGGGTCATCCTGGGCAGCACCCAGACATGCCCCTGGCCTCCACTGTGCATGGGAGTGGACAAGGAGCGGAAGGGGTTTTTCCATGGGCTGCAATGGGAAGTCCAGGCCCATGCAGCAGAGAGGGCCAGGGATGGGCAGTGGCAGGAAAGACAGGGCCTGTGGAGCAGCCAGAGTCAGTTGCCAATGGAAACAGAGGGAGCAGCTTGTGCAAAGGCCCAGGGGCAGGATAGACAGATGCACAGTTTGTGTTGGGGAGGCTGTGCTTAGGGGGAGGGACAGTGAGTCTGGGGCTCCAGAGGTGGGCACCAGAGGTCCCCCAGGAATAAGTCTGGTCTTTGTCTTGGCAGTGGCAGGGGGCCCTGGGAAGGAAGGTGGTCTGTTTTTTGTCCCTGTCCTTCCTGGGGAGGTGGCAGCGTCTGCTCCAATAGCCCCCAGCCCTGGTCATTCTCTGTCTTCCGTTGTGGAAGACAGAGCAGGATACTCTGAAGGACTGTCACTTAAACAGCTGTGGGACACCAGGAGACAGAGGTGGGACACCAAGGGGGAGATCAAAGGCTGCCGGAGACAGGGGACTCACGGGAGGGTGGCAGCTGCCTTGTGAAGAGAGGGCCACCCTGTCCTCTGCTGTGTTAGTCTTCATGGGCCGAATGCTCTAGTGCCTCAGTTTACCCCCTAGGTTCCCTGAGAACCAGGCTAGTCCCTCCCTGCATGGTACAACCCTGAGTGAGTTCAGACCCTGGGTGACATGACATAGGCCCCTGAGCTTGTGGTTGGCTTGGTGCCTGTCGCTGCTGCCCCTCTCCCCTCCAGCCAGGGCAGGGACCTGTACTCCTGACCCACCACCTTCTCAGCCAACAGCGCCCCCAGCCGGGCAGGGGCGGGCAGGCAGGGCTGGCTTCCTGGGCTGCTTCCTCTGGTTGGCCCCCATGGGCTCTGTGGCCCTGGTAGCCCACAGTGCTGGCCAGGCCCAGCCCACCCACTGAAATTTCAAAGGCAAATGTTCCGAGAAATAATGAAGCATAATTAGCCAGGCTGATTGACACTCCACAGAAGGGGCGGGAGAGACCAGAGAGACCCAGGGAAATGCAGAGATGAGCGGAGACCGAGCAGAGAGAGACAGACCGAGGGACAGGTCCTAATACACAGAGATGCAACTCGGGGCCCGAGAGGGAGGCAGAGACGCAGCCGGGAACAGAACCAGGAAGGAGAGTGACAGGGAGGCACAGGGCGGAGGACCACGCAGCGCCACAACCCAGAGCGCGGAGGCCTGGCCCTGGCCCAGGCAGAGTCAGAGACTCTGGCAGAGCCCAGGACAGGTGGAAGGGATGGCAGGGGCTGCAGAGGTGCGACCTGAGGGCCACCCATGCCCTCCAGTGCCCAAAGCTGGTTCCTGATCCTCAGGTCCCTGGGTGGGGGGGCAGGTGGCCCTCCCACCTTTGTTCTCAGGACCCAGAATAAGCAAAGCCTAGAAGAAGGCTGGGATTTAGCTGAGTTAGTAGAGCGCTGAGCTGCAGTCTCTGAGGTCCTGAGTTCAATTCCCAGCACCGCAAAAATGGGAGAAGGACCTGGCAATCCACTCTCAAGGCAATCCCGAAACAGTCAGCCATCGAAAACCCTATGAGGGTCGCTATGAGTCGGACACCGACTCGACGGCACCTAACAACAACAACAACAACAACAAGCTTAGAAGAGTGAACAGGCACCTCCCACCGCGCGGCCTGGGGCTCCACGGCTGGGCAGTGGGCGCATCAAGAGTGGGAACCAAGTGAAGACAGCAGCTGCTGCCCTTGCCAGGGGCTCCCTGGCCAGGTCCCTCTGAAGACCTGATGGCGGTCAGGGTGTGGGGCAGAGAAGCGCCACTTCCAGGTGAGTGGATGGGCGACTTTGAAGGGACCCATCCAAAATCCCCAAACTTCCCCCATGGAGGGCGGGTGTGGACACAGGCTTGGTATAAACCTGTATTTCCACCACCCCAGTCTGTGCTATTTAGCGTCACAAGCAGGCGGATTGTGCAGCCAAGCCTGTGCCAAGAGGCAGCAGATGCTGGAATGGGGTGCACCTTGGTGGTAGAGCACCGGCCCAGCGTGTGCAGGGCCCTGAGTTCAGTCCCCAGCACCCAGGAAGAAAGACCTGGGCAGGGCCCCCTCTCTCTCCCCTTTGCTCTCCTTTCATTTCTCAGCCCTCCCCAGTGCCCTTCTGCAGCCTTAAAGTCACAGTTCACACGCGGGAACTGTCTGGTAAGGTGCCTGTGATAATAAATTTTTTTTTTTCAGTACTGGGGGTTGAACCCAGGGCCTCGCACCTGCATGCTCTGCAAGTGCTGGACCACTGAGCTGTGCCCTCAGCCCATGTTTTTACTTTTTGACACAGGGTCTCGCTAAGTTACGCAGACTGCCTCTGGTCTCCAACTTTGCGATCCTCCTGCCTCCACCTCCCGAGCCACTGGGATTACAGGCTGTGCCACCGTGCCCAGCGTGAGACAGTAAATTATTAATGAACACAATTTTTCAGTGACATGTCCCTCACTGCTCTCCGTTCCCCCAGGTCTGAGTGTTCTCAGTCACCCACAGATCGCTGGACCAAAGGCCTCCTTCCTTCTCCAAGCTCAGAAGCCACATGAAACCTCAGACGGGGCTGGAGCCTGGCAGTGCTGAGCCCTCCAGAGCCCCTGGCTGGCCCAGCCCACCAGGATGGGACAGTAACCAAACTGGTCCTGTTTCAACCCCCATATGGGTGGCAGTTGCTGGCTGCTCACCGGGACCACAGCCTCCCAGCAGAGGCATTGTAAGGCTAGCAGACTGAAGGCTTTAGCTGAAGTCCTCCCTCCCTGTCTCTCTCGCCTGGGAGCCTTCTCTGAGCTGCCCTTCCTGAGCTCAACTCCTGCCGGGGGCTGCTGCCCGCTCAAGGGGCTGAAGAAGATTGCAAGTTCGAGGCCACAGGCAGCCTGTGCAACTTAGCCAGAGCCTGTCTCAAAGTACAAAATAAAAAAGGGTCGAGGGGCAGCTCAGTGGTACAGAACTTGCCTAGCACATGTGCAGTCCATGGTTCAACAGCCCAGTACTACAAAAACTTATATTTTACATATTTTTATACATGTATGTTGTTGTGTGCTATCAAGTCAGAGCCAGCTTAGAGCAACCCTCTGTACAACAAAAGGAACATTACCCAATGCTGTGCCATGCACACGATCTTTTTATGTTTGAGCCCATTGTTGCAGGCACTATGTTTCTTCGTATTCTGAGTGGTGCCACATCAGCAAAAGGAGGTCCCAGGTGCTTTACTCCATTCCCATCATTAAGGTCCACTCTACTTTGAGGAGGTAACTCTTCCCTAGTCCTTTCTTTAATGCCTTCCAACCTGGGAGGCTCATTTTCTGGCCCTATATCTGACAGTGCTTCTCTGCTATTCATAGGGTTTTCAATGGCCAGTTGTTTCAGGAGTGGGCTGCCAGGTCCTTCTCCCTAGTCTGTCTTAGTCTGGAAGCTCAGCTGAATTCTGTCTAACGTAGGTCGCCCTGCCTGTATCTGAAATAGGGGCGGCATACCTTTCAGCATCCCAGCAACATGCAAACCCCCACATCCTGACAAACTGACAGACACTTGGGGGATACATATATATTGTTGCTATCAGGTGCTGTCAAGTTGGGTCCGACTTATAGCGACCCTCATAGAGCTTTCAGTGGCTATTTTGGGATTGCTTTGGGAGTGGGCTGCCATGTGCTTCTCCCATCTTTGTGGTGCTGAGGATTGAACCCAGGTCCTCAGAGAGTGCAGATCAGCACTCTACCAACTGAGCTAACCCCCAGCCCACACGTATACAGTACTTCATTATTCCTATGTTTGTGATAAAATGTACGTAACATAAAAGTTACCATTGTACACTCATCGTTTTAGCGGTACGTCCAGTGTTGTGCAAACATTGACTCTGGTTCCTGAACTTTCTCATCACCCCAAATGGATGAATTAAAGAGGTAGTCCCCATTCCTGCAGTCCCTCCCGACTGCCCTCTGTGGAGTTGTCTCTTCTGGACATTCCCGTAAGTGGGATCCAGCCCAAAGTGGCTTTCTGAGTCTGGTTTCTGCTCCCCGGCATGGTGACTTGTATGTCGAACCATGCCGCAGTACACCAGCGTCTCCTTCCTCTTGCTGCTGAACGGGGCTCCGCTGCGTCGCTAGGTCGCCTTCTGTTCACCCTTTCGCCGTTGATGGACATGCAGTCATTTCCATGGTCTGGCTGTTGGGAACAATGCTGCCTCAGACATACGTACGCACGTTTTTTTGTTTGTTTTTTTTTGTTTTTTTCAGTACTGGCGGTTGGACCCAGAGCCTCGTGCTTGCATGCCCTGCAAGTACTGAACCACTGACCTGCACCCCCAGTCCATTTTTTACTTTTTGAGACAGGGTCTCGCTAAGTTACGCAAACTGCCTCTGGTCTCGAACTTGTGATCCTCCTGCCTCCGCCTCCTGAGCCACTGGGATTACAGGCGTGTGCCGCTGCGCCCGGCCCGTACGCACGTTTTTGTGAGGAGTTTGTTTTCCGTTGTCACGGGCAGACCCCTAGGCTCAGACTCCTGGCTCAGTGGTGACTCCACTTAACATTTTGCTACTGTATGGTGCGTCCCCAATCCAAGGGCTCTCATTGCTCCACATCCTCAGTAACGCTTGTTATTTTCCTTTTTAGTTTTAATTTTTACTGGGTGCGAGGGCCTCTCACTATAGCTTTACCTGTGCTGTTAAAAAATTTTTTTTTCTTTCTTTACTGGGGGACTGAACCATGGAGTTGCTTCTCCACCCCTTTTTTATTTTTTATTTTGAGACAGGGTCTTGGTAAGGTCCACGGGCTGCCTCTGGCCTCAAACTTGCGATCTTCCTACCTCAGCCTCCCTAGTCGATGGGATTATAGGCATGTGCTGCTGAACCCTGCTGCCTCTGCTTTGTTTGTTTGTTTGTTTGTTTGTAGGTACTGAGGGGTTGAACCCAGGGCCTCCTGCATTCTTTGCGAGTATTACCACTGGGCTGCACACCAGACCCTTTCTGATTTTTATCTTGAGGCAGGGTCTCACTAAATTGTGCAGGCTGCTTCTGGCCTGCAGCTTGCAATCCTCCTGCCTCAGTGTCTGTCCGGAGTCTCTAGGATTACAGGCCTGCACCACAGCACCCTGCGCAGAGGATTGTGATGATGGCTACAGGCTGACCTCCAGCTTTCGGCTGGAGTCCCCAGCCTTGGTGTCCCCAAGGGCTTTCCACAAGGGGCCTGCCAGCCCTGAGGCAGAGAAGCCCCTCCCACCCTGAGCCCAAGACTTCCAGGAGTCTTTCGCGTTTACCAGCTGTATAGACATGACGTACAACCCATGCCCAAAGCCAGCCACCCTCTGTCCACTCCTGGGTGTCCCCCCGCCTCCCTGACATGCCTGGGGGCTTTTTGAAATCTTCCCCCATGTCCAACACAAGGGTCCATGCTGAGTGTGTCCACCTTGCCTCTTATTCCCCCAAATCCTCCTCGGGCCTCTGTGTATCCACTTGTTGTTGTTGTTAGGTGCCGTCGAGTCGAGTTTGACTCATAGCGACCCTTACAGGGTTTTCAATGGCTGATTGTTTCGGGATTGCCTTGGGAGTGGATTGCCAGGCCCTTCTCCCATTTTTGTGGTGCTGGAATCGAACTCGGGACTTCAAAAACTGCAGCGCGGCGCTCTACCAACTGGGCTAAATCCCAGCCCATGTATCCACTTAGGAGAGAGAAAAGAGAAGGTGAGGAGGAGGGGAGGCTCCCAGGTAACTGCCACCTGTCCCAGTACCAGACGATGGGCATGGCAGGGGGTCTTCCCCACGGTCAGGCTGGACTCCTGTCCTCCTGGGTGCAAGCTGAAGGGACTTAGGGTGCGAGCATTCCCAAGGTCACCACCCTTGGCCCAGGCCTGTTCCGCCTCTGCAGGCACAATGTGGTGGCCCCCGGGAGTTGGCAAACGGTGGCCCTCGGGCCACATCCAGCTGCATCCCGCTTTCGTTCCGCCTGAGCTGAGAATGACGTTCGCGTTTTTAAGGGCGAAGACGAACGCCGTGAAGTCTGACACATTAACTGTGGGTCTTTTGCCGTTTCCAGACCCCTGATCGGCTGCACAGGAAGCCCTGCAGCCCAGGGGCGGGGGTGGCTAAGGTTGAGGTGAGTCACCAGGTGGGGTCTTCCCCAAAGTGTGAATCCCCAGCCCCTTGGCCAGTCCGCCTGCAGCTCTGGGCTGCTCCCGCCTCCCTGGCCCAGGAGGAGGTGGAAAACGTGTGACATCTTGCTGGGGCATTAAAGTTTAACGGGGCCGATGCATATTTAATGGAGCTTAACAAAGCAGCCTGAAGACGTCCCAGACAGCCCACCCCCTGGGGGGGCAGCCTCAGCGCCAGGGCTGTCCTGCCCCCCTGCCCCCATCAAGGCCTGGGTTCCCTCATCTGTCTTCGGTGGCTTCCCCGGGCCATCTCGGCATTCCACGTTCCAGCCGGAGCTGAGCACGGCCCGCGGTCTCTGAGGGAGCCGGCCCTTCATTATTAATATTGTGAGGATGTCTGATGAGCCGCGTGAGTTGTGGTTGGCAGACATGGCGCTTGGGCTGCCTGGCCCCTTCCTGGGTAGCGTGGTACGGCAGGGCGCCCCTGCTTCTGTCCACCCCTCACATTCCCAGCCCATGTCAGGGGTGGAAGGTCAGCTGGAGGCATCCTGGGGTAGGGGCTGGGGGGGGCCATTCCTCCACAGGGACTCTGGGGTCACTGTCTGGGAAGCAAGGACAGTCTAGGAAGGGGCCTCAGCCTCTCCTGAGTCCCCATGGCCCAGGTTGCCCACCAGGAGCTGCAAGACTCACATTAGCCACGGGACCACCGTTCTGCTGCCTCCAACCCCAGCTACTGACTCGGAGACCCCAGCCTACTCTCAAAGTCCTTCCAGATATTTGCGAGGGTCTCCAAGGACTTTCCACAAGGGGCCTGCCAGCCCTGAGGCAGAGAAGCCCCTCCCACCCTGCCCCCAAGACTTCCAGGAGTCTTTCGCGTTTCCCAGCTGTGTAGACATGACGTACAACCCATGCCCAAAGCCAGCCACCCTCTGTCCACACCTGGGTGTCCCCCCCCGCCGCCCGCCTCCCTGACATGCCCGGGGGCTTTTTGAAATCTTCCCCCATGTCCAACACAAGGGTCCAGCTCCACCCAAACCTGCTCCTCCCCCCAGGCTCCCTGCCCAGGTGAGCAGCATCCCTTTGTGGAAATTCGCAGACCGGACCCCCCCTCTCCAAAATCCACTTTTGGCACTTTCTTCTCTCGGGTCCTGGGGACTCTGTCCTCTGCCTACCCAAGCAGCCCTGGCCTCTCCCGGCCTCTGTGCAGCCCCTGGCTGGCTCTCATTCCCTTTCCTGTCACCATGAGAGAGCTCTGCGTAGGTTCCTGGCTGTGTCAGAAGGATACTAAGCCTCCCACTCCCTGTCCCAACCCCCATGCAAGCCCAGCGCCTGTCCCCATCCCCCCAGGGCTCCCATACCACGAGGGTCTTGGGTCAGGCAGAGATGTGCAAGATGGACCATCCCCACTCTTGTCATTGATTCAATTGCTCACGTTTGAGCCCCTGCTTTGAGTTGGGCCCTGGTGCCCGGACCCCAGCAGCACCAGGTAACCCCAAGGGTCCCAAGGGCCACTCTCTGAAGAGCTAACATGTTCCCCTTGCTCTAGTCACTTCCCTGCATCTGGCAGAATCACCAGCTAGGCTGGCATCCAGCCTGGCCCCCTTGGAATCTTGCGATCTCCAGCCATTGTATTAGGATCAGCGATGCCCTGTTGCGTACAAGTTTGGAACGAGTGCAAACTGGAAATGCTGCAGCGACGGGGCAGCTATCTGGGCCCGGGGCTCGAAGATGGGCCCTGTAGCCTCAGTGGCTGTGGGGTGACTCTGTGGGTCCGAAGGCAGTCGGGGCTGAGGGAAGAAGCTGAGAGGCCAACAGGGAACTCCGGACCCTCCAAGAACCGGCCCCCAACCCGCTGATGTTCTAACAGCGAGTTCCTGGATGAGCACTGCAGCTAACGTTGAGTCCAGGCATCTCATCTGACAGATGGGGACGGCATAGCTCAGGGGCAGGCGGGGGGTCTGCCCAGTCACAGCCACACCTCAAGTTCGTGGGACCCAGCAGAGGGGATGGCGGAGGGGCTGTGCGTCTTCCGCAGCAGCACGTCACATCTCCGGGCCATTTCTTGGGAAGAAACAGGTGTTCTGGCAGCCTGGTTCTCCCCAGCCCCCTTCGTGTTTCCGCCCCCTACCCGGCAGCCCACACCCACCCTCCAAGCTGGCACAGAGGAATCAGCCTCACATGTGGGAAGCATTTCCAATTCCTGTGCCTCTTGTTATCTCTCTTTAAAAACATTCTCCTAAACATGCTGGGGCCTGCAGCCATAGCCCTGTGGCATCTGATCCTGTCAGATCTCGGAAGTTAAGCAGGATCAGACCTGGTTAGTACCTGGATGGGACACAGCCTGGGAACACCAGGTGCTGAAGGCTTGGGAGACAGACCTGGAAACCCCCTTCCAAAAATCAATCTGCCATTGAAAACCCTATGAACAGCAGAGAAGCACTGACAACAATGTTTCGCCTGTTGTACGCAGGGTCACTATGAGTCGGATACTGACTTGATGGCACCTAACAACAACAACAACAACCACACTGAGAGGCCTGGGATTTCACAATTCTAAGACTCTCTGGAGCTGATACTGTGCTCAGGAGACTCTCAGAGCCGGTGACTCCCACTCAGAGCATGGGGGGCACAGGGGGTGCCTGGCCTAGGGGACCCAGGCAGTGGACAGCAGAGCCCAGCCTGGCCTCAGGCCACACGGCATGGGAGCCACAGAAAGTTCTGGAGGAAAATTCCCAACGGCTGGCTTCTGGGGCAGCCATTCAGGTCCCAGCTCCATTCTCCCACTAGGGTGTGGTGGAGGCCTGTCCTGCAGGGCTTTTTGGACCCCGGCCCCAGATGGGCCTCCTTGCTCCAGGCATGGCCAGAGTGCGCTTCCAGGGGTCAATCCTGTCTTTTTTCTCTGGGTTGAGAGACCCCCCCATCCCCTAAGGGTCTGGGTGGACTGTCAGGCTCTGACCCCAGGCAGAAGTCCAGGTCCTCCGTCCTTGGCCCTCTTTCTCAGACACCCTTCTCTTGGGGCCTGCAGTGACTCAGGTGGGTACTTTAATGGCAGAGAGACTTGGGGAGGGTGCCTAGGGGTCAGTGAGGCCCCCTCAGAGGCCACTTTGGTCTGGGCAGTTTGGATCCAATTGGTTAGGGCTCGATGGAGGACCTTGAGGAATCTTCCAGAACAGAACAGTCAAATCCAATTTCATTTTCCATTCAACATCATCGTCCCTCTGGGGTGGTGCCCAGGCTCTGGGGCAGGATTCCAGAGCTCTTGACCAAACCATGTCCACCAGTGCCCATCTCAGCCCCTCTTCCTTGAGTCCCACCAGATAGCCCTTGCCTAGAGCCCCCTTGCGCCCTTTGGGACTGGAGCCCCCGGGGTTGGCAAGGGACACAGTTTTATTCTCTCTGCTTCCTTTGCAAGCCCTCTAGGCCCTGATATCAATAATTTATGGGGGAAGGCAGGAGGCAGAGTGGCAGGTGGGGGCTGCCAGCAGCAAATGTGGGCCAAAAATAGGCACCTGCTTCATAATCAGGCCCCACAGGTGGGCCTGAGCCAGGATGGTGTGGAGCCTGGTAATCAAGGAATTAACACCGGGCCCTGCAAGCCTGGCTGGGATTCTTAACTCGGCACTGCTCAAGGTCCTGTGCAGATTCAGCCTGGGACCTAAACAGTGTCCTATGGACTATGGAGAGAGCGAGGTCAGGAGGCTGTGTAGGGGCTTTTGTGCAAAACTAGTGGAGAGGTGTGGTTAGTGATGGTAAGGATGGTGGGGTGGAGATGGTGGTGGTGGCAGTGGTGGTGGTGGTTATGGTGATGATGGTGGTGGTGATAATCATGGTGGTTATGACGGTGGTGGTGATGGTGATGATGGTGGTGATGGAAATGGTGGTGAGGGAGGTGGCAGCGATGGTGATGGTGGTGGTGGTGATGGTGGTAGTGGCAGTGAAGGAGGTGGTGGTGGTGGTGGCAGTAATGGGGATCATGGTGGTGGTAGCGGTGATGTGATGGCTGTGGTTATGGTGGTGATGGTGGTGATGGCGATGGTGGTGGTGATCATGATAGTGATGATGAAAGTGGTGATGGTGGTGATGAAAATGGTGGTGATGGAGGTGGTGGCGATGGTGATGGTGGTGGTGGTAATGATGGTGGTCGTGGCAGTGAAGGAGGTGGTGGTGGTGGTGGTGGTGGTGCTGATGGAGGAGGAGGAGGTGGTGGCAGTGGTGGTGGTGGTGATTGTGGTGGTGGTGATGGGGATCATGGTGGTGGTAGTGGTGATATGACGGTTGTGGTTATGGTGGTGATCATGATGGTTATGATGATGGTGATGATGGCGGTGATAGCGGTGATGGAAGTGGTGGTGATGGAGGCGGTGGTGATGGTGGTGGTGGTGGTGGTAATGGTGGTGATAGTGGCCATGAGAGTTTGAATCTAAAATGTGCCCTAAAGATCATTTGTTTGAATGTCGGGTCCCCGACTGCTGGTGCTGTTTTGGGAGGCTATGGAACTTTAGGAAGTGGAACCTGGCTGGTACAACACTGGGGACAGGACTTTGACGGTTACCTGGCCATTGGTGCTAGCCAAACTCTCTCTGCTTCAGATAAGCTGTGTCCTCTCCCACATAGCCCCACCTCCCGCTTCACTACTACGCCTGCTTGCCACTGTGGATGGAAACCCACTAAACCGTGAGCCACAAGTAAATGTCACCCCTTTAAGTTGTTTCTGTCAGGCATTCTGGGAACAGCAATGCGCAGGCTGACTAGCACAGCGGTGACAGTGGTGGTGGTAGTAACAGTGGCAGTGATGGTAGCAATGATGCTGACGGAGGTAGTGTGGATGTGGTGACGTTGGTGTGTGTGTTAGTCAGCTGGTGTGTCCCTGTCACAGAGAAACATACCAAAACGTATGAGGAAAGAGATTTATGGGGGGCTCACAGTTAGAGGATTGCAGTCCATAGAGACAGGAAGGCATGGCAGCGGGGGAGGCATGGCAGACAGTCTCACAACATGGCGGGTCAGAAGCAGCGAGCAAAGAGCGATTAGAAGAGGGGATCTGGGCCAACCCACAGGCTGTGGCTTCCACAAAGCTAGGATCCTATCACAGCCTATCACAGCACCGCCAGCTGGGGACCAAACCTTCCATGACAGTGGCAGTGGCAGTGGTGGAGACAGAGGTGGTGATGATGGTGGCGGTGGTGACAATGGTGATCGTGGTAGTAACGATAACAATAACAGCACTTGCTATGTGCCAAGCCCCATGCTATGGAGCCGATGTACCTTATCCCGTTACATCTTCATGGCCCCCCAACAAGTTTTCCCTTATTGCATTATTTCTAACATCCTGATTTATAGATGGAGAAACTGAGGTTCCGAGAGGTGAAGTTCCTTGGCCAAGGCCACTTAGTAAGTGGCCAGGCTGGGACATCTGCCTGCCGGCACCACTCAGTTAACCCCTCCCATCTGGCCCCAGCTGCAGGGACACAGAGGTAGGTCAGCCGGAAGGACTTGCCACACCCCTGGTCCCCACTTCCCCCAGTGGGCACCCCCACTTGGCCCAGTTAGCATCTGAGCCTGTGACTGCTCGCTGATCCTTTTACAAAGTGACTTCATGTCTCTTGTTTTCTTTGACCTCTGCAAGGGATTTGAGAGGCATGTCTGAGCCGCAGATGAGGAAGGGAGGCTGGGGCGTGTGTGTGTGTGTGTGTGTGTGTGTGTGTGTGTGTGTGTGTGTATGTATGGCGGTGGAGCACAGTGGAAGAGGGTGTTGACCAGGAGCCCAACTGCCTGACTGCTCAGGCTACCATCACACTCTCCCTGGGGCCATCAGATGGGTCACACTTTGTCCCCTCCTGGGAGGGGGCAGCACAAGATAGTGATGCAGACACCTCCAGGCTGTGCAACCTTAGGTGCACAGCCTCCCTCTCTGAGCCTCTGTCAGGACTCAGTGCAGTGCCTGGCCCATGGGAAACTTTCGATCCACAAGAATTCTGGGCGGCACCCCTAGCTGGGCATGAGCCGTGACACAGCCAACTTCTTGCTCAGGATGGGCCAACCCTGACCCTGTTGGAGAGGACTCTGTTGGTCTATCCCTGTGAACTGGAGTCCAGTTGAGGACTGGGCCACATCTGCCTGCTCCCAGTCCAGGACAAGGACCGGGCGGGCAGAGCAGGCCTCCTGAGCCTCGGTCCAGCCGTTCCACGGAGGCCTGGTGCTGGGCTGGGCCTGACTGCTTGGGGAAAGAGGGACCTCTCGCTCCCCCTGCGATTGCTATGGTGGCGAGGGCTCCTGGCGGGGGACCCAGGGAGGCTGCAGCTCCCCTCACCCCGCACCCAAGCTGTTGATGGGGGAATTTAAAAAACAGAACCAGATGCCTCTGTGAACATCCCTGGCACTCCCAAGGCCTCCCAAACGCGCTCACTTCCTCTCCGCTGCCTCCTGTCTGCCGTGCCAGCCAGCGCAGTGGCTGCTGAGCCTGCCCCTCCCCGCTGGGCAGCGTGTCCTGCTCAGCCCCACCCTGCTCTCCTCAAATTGCTCCCCCTGGCTGGCCTTGACTCTAAGGGTGACCCAGGCTTCAGCCTCCCCCCCGGGGGGCCACCCTCCTGGCTGCCTTGTCAGGCCCTGTGCCTGGGCCCAGGTGGCCCCCCGGCCCCTCCTCTTCTCCTGAGAGCCTGTGGCCTTGGCCAGCCCCCAGGGCCTCCTACTGAGACAGCGAGGCTCCAGCTGTGTTCTGAGAAAGGTGACTCACGGCAGGGGCTCACGTGCATGCAGCTGCCCCTCCCGGACTCAGAGAAGCAGAGGAGCTGGTCTGGCCTGTTGGCTCAGAGGGAAGACATGGCACCTGCCAACTAGGGGGACAAAGACCCAGCTCCGGTCCTCAAAGTTGCCCCCCAGGGTCCCCTTGCCCTGCAGGGCTTTCTTAGCATTGGCCCCAGGGGCTCCTATGGAAGGAACCCAGAAAGGAGCTCTGCTGGCCATGTAGGGGGGCCCACGCAGGCCTCAGTTTCCCTTCCGGACAGCAGGAGGGTAGAGCTGGACAGAGCCTAGCAGCCCTTCCAGTTCTGATATGCGGGACGCTAGGCCAGTCCCCCGCCCCCCTGCCCGCTCCTGCTCTGCCCCAACCCCATCTCCATCACTAAGAGAAATAAGAGGAAGAAAATAACACCCACCCCATCTAATCCTTTCCCGGCTTATACCACGCAGCTCAGCTCTCTCGCGGGCTCCTCTGGAGGATGATAGAAATGTGAATTTAAATAGAGTTATGTTGAAAGAACATTACCCAGCTCGGGCCCAGCAGGGAGACGTCCTGCAGAGACGCAGAGGCAGGGCCCGCGGTTGCGTGTTTATGAGAGGCCGCCACCTTTGGACAATCACAATCAGGACAGCTTGATTAGCCTCCTCCCGCCTCACCCTTGCCATGAATCACCTGAATAGCCAGCTGCCTTCTTCTGGGGCGCTGGGGCCGGCCGCTGGGGACCAGCTGGGCGTGGATAATCTGCTGGTGGCACCAAGATGCATGCCATCCACAGCTAATGGGGACTCCAGACCTGCTTTCTGAGCTCCCTGCTCCCTCCTCAGGGCGGGTGGCTACCAGCCCGGGACAGGATTAGCATGGCTTTCTGCTCTGAGTGGAGACCTCAGACACGGGGCTCTGGGCAGAATCCAGCTCATGCCAGGAGCTGGGGACAGCCGGAGGCTCTGGCTCCTTCCACCTAGTCCTGAGCCTGGGCAGCCCCCACACTACCCACCCTTGCCCACACCTGAGCACCGTGGAGGGGAGAGACCACGCCTGCTGTCTTCCCTGCTCTGCTGAGTGGATGCTCACGTGCTCTGCAGGGCACTCAGGAGAGGTGGCAGGGTGGCCTTGTCTTAAAGGGGCACTCCTTGAGGGGCTTCCAACACCCCTAAGCTCAGGCCCGGGGGGTCATGGCAGACTCCCAAGGGGAGAGCCAGGAGCTGGGTCAGTGGACAGGCTGGTTAGAGCGAGTCCCCAGGGTAGTCACGCAAAAGGCTCCGGAGGAGAGCAGGGAAGCCAAGAGCTCACGGAGCTGGTGCTGCCAGAGCGGGTGTCCTCTGACCCCAGCTGGGTAGAGACTGGCATCGGGAAGCTGTTCTCCCTGGTGAAGGCCAGGACTCTGCCGCTCCGCCTGACGCTGCCCAATGGGGATGAGAGGAGCCAGCGTAGGGTGCAGTTCCAGGACACGCTCTTGCCCCCAAAAGTAGTAGTGGTGATGATGGCGATGGTAATGATGGTGATGGTGATGATGGCCATGGTGATCGATGGTGGTGATGGTAGTGATGATGATGGTGACGGTGGTAATGAGGGTGATGGGGATTGTTAGTGGTGACAGCGATGATGGTGGTGTGGTGGTGGTGGTGATAATGGTGGTGGTGTGGTGGTGGTGGTGGTGACGGTGGTGGTGGTGATAGTAGTGATTGTGGTAATGATGATAACGGTAATGATGGTGATGGTGGTGATGATGCGATGATGGTGACAGTGGTGGTGTGGTGGTAATGATGGTGACATTGGTGATGGTGTGGCAGTGGTGGTGGTGATGGGG
>VMDO01007426.1:35447-91487 GCA_007922755.1 Pedetes capensis
GATGGTGGTGGTGTGGTGGTGGTGGTGATGGTGGTGGTGTGGTGGTGATGATGGTGATGGCAGTAATGGTGGTGGTGGTGGTGACGGTGATGATGGTGATGGTGACAGTGGTGGTGGTGGTATGGCAGTGGTGGTGGTAATAATGGTGATGGTGATGGTGGTGGTGGTGATGTGGTGGTGATGATGGTGATGGTGATGGTGTTGGTGGTGATGGTGACAGTGATGATGGTGATGGTGACGGTAGTGGTGTGGTGGTGGTGATGATGGCAGCGGCAGTAGTGGTGATGAGGAGCTGGTAACGATGGTGCTAGTGCTGATGGTGGTACTAAGGAGGGAGATGGTGCTGATCATGAGGTGATGATAATGATGGTGGCGATAGCGATGGTGATGGTTTGGTGAGATGATGGTGATGGTGGTGGTGATAGTGACAGTGGTGGTGGTGTCGTGGTGGTGATGGTGGCGGTGATGGTGGTGGTGATGATGGTGGTGTGGTGGTGATGATGGTGATGGCGGTAATGGTGGTGGTGATGGTGACAGTGATGATGGTGATGGTGATGGTGGTGTGGTGGTGATGATGGTGGTGTGGTGGTGATGATGGTGGTGTGGTGGTGATGATGGTGGTGTGGTGGTGATGATGGTGATGGCAGTAATGGTGGTGGTGATGGTGACGGTGATGATGGTGATGGTGATGGTGGTGGTGGTGACAGTGATGATGGTGATGGTGACGGTAGTGGTGTGGTGGTGTTGATGATGGCAGCGGCAGTCGTGGTGATGAGGAGCTGGTAACGATGGTGCTAGGGCCGATGGTGATACTAAGGAGGGAGATGGTGCTGATGGTGGGGATGACAGTGATGGTGACGATAGCGATGGTGACGGTTGGGTGAGATGATGATGGTGGTGGCGGTGGTGGTGGCAATGAGTGGTGGTGATGACGAGGTGATACTAGTGACGGAGGTGATGAAGGCGATGGCGGTGGAGTGATGACATGGTGATGACAGTGGTGATGATGGTGGGGTGACGGTACTTCCCACCCAGGGACAATCACTTCTGCAGGGTTTCCCACACACTCACTGAGAGCTCTGTGCCATGCTGGGATGCGCAGAATGAGTCTCAATGAGGCTGGTCTTTGAGAGACACAACTGTCACCTCCCTGAACAGGTGAGGGTCTGCTCCTTGTCTGCCCTGGGCTCAAACCCAGGACCTTCCAAAGCAGGGGAAGAGAGGAGTCACAGTCTGGGCAGGGGCAGGAGGACAGGGGTGAACAGGTGAGGGAGTGACATGGCTGCAGAGTGGCCGCAATGCTCCAAGGACCAAGAGATGGGGCAACACAGAGCAAAGGGCTGGTGCTTCACGGTAAAGGTGGGGCTTGGGTGGGGACGAGACTTTTGGTGGGTCACAGCCTGGCTGGTGGGGGGAGTGGCTGCACTGAGGAAAGGAGATGTGGGTTTGGAAGGAGTGGGGACATGGATCTTGATCGTGCCTGCCCAGCAAAGGGCGCTGGGCTTCCTCCATTGGGAATGGACGGCCTCTGGCTGTGGAGGGAGGAGGGATGTGGGGAGCTCACACCAATGGTGCCATTTGGGGCAGACCGGGTGCTTGGTGCTGGGTAGTCCCAATGAATCGTCACTGTCCCACCCACCACGTGCTCACCAGTGCCAGTGCTGGGCTCCACACTTGTCAGGCCCCCCAGCACGAGAGTCCTCGCTGAGCTGGGGAGGCAGATTGGTGGGTTTAGAAATGACCCGCTTCTCTCTCACAGCAACCCTGGCCCCTGCCAGGGAGCATGGACGGAACAACGACCTCTGCTGGACAGAATGTGGTGACTTGCAAGAGTAGGTCAGGAAAGATTGTAGCTTATGTCTTCTTTCTCAGATTGCTTGCTCTGGAGGAGGCCAGCTGCCATGTTCCTACGACACCCAAGCCACACTGTGGAGAAGTCTGTGGGGCCAGAAAGAAGCCAAAGAGCACTGTGGGTGCACCATCTTGGAAGTGGATCTTCCAGCCCAGCCAAGCCGCCAGGTGTTGCAGCCACCGCTGACATTTGACTGCAACCTACCAAGGGGCTCTGAAGAACCACCTAGCCGTGCTGCTCCTGAGCTCCTGACCCTCAAAAACTGAATGAGGTGATACTTGTTTGTTTTCTTGAGCTCCTAAGTTAGGGGATCATTTGTTACACAGCAGTTGATAACAAATACAATGAGTACTTTGTTCTCTTTTGTTCAGACCAGAACTCCCCGGCAGGGGGCGTTCCAGGTGGGGACAGAATTAGCAAAGCTTCCCTGGTTGAAGCACTCTCAACAAGAAAGGCATTCCTCAGAACAAGATGGGCTTCGGTGGCAGACGCAGGGGTCAGAGTCTGTGTCCATCCCATATCCCTTTCTGCTCCGCAGAAGCGGGAGCTGCCTTCTCCAAGTGGAAGCAGCCCCTACAGACACCACAGCAGGCAGACAGCAACCAGAAGTGTGTCCAGCCAAGCCAGCGGCTCATTCAGTCGGTCACAACCAAGCCCCGACTCTTCAATGGGAGCAACTGCAGCCCCTGGAGAAGGCCCCATCTCTGCCCCAGCCCCTCTCTGCTGGAGCGCAAGACAGGACCTGGGATGTTGGCATTGAGGTTGCGCCCGTCCCCAGGGATAGAGAATGTGGGCAGGGCACAGGCAGGCCAAGGCTGGCGCCTTCCCACCAGCGCTCAGCCCCAGACAGTGTGGGAAAGAAGTCAGGAGCTGCAGGAAGCAAGGCCAGAGCTGGGCGCGGGGAATGGAGCGTCTTAAAGATGGTCCTGCCCTTTGACTCGGCAGTTCTCTCCCTGGGAATCCACCCAAGGAAATAATTAGCGAGGCCGACCGCGAGGCAGCCGAGGGGGTTTGCTGGGCGTTGTTTAGCAACGGCTGGAAAATGGAAGTAAATGTCTAAGAAGCAGATTTATAACACCTGTCTCTGCCTTTGCGGCGCCAGAGTTGGCTCACGTGGTGGGAATCTCCAGCCCTCAGGGGTGGGACCTCCGGGGCCTCAGTTTGCTCCCCTGCAAATAGGATAATAATAGGACTTTGCTGTGGGCTCGTTTGGTGATTAGCTGAGCTGGCACCTGTGGCGCGCTTGGCTCAGCTCTTGGCACTCTGTCCACGTCACCTCTACCATTATCCAACAGGCTTACCGGGCGCAATGGCGCACGCCTGTAATTCCAGTGGCTTGAGAGGCAGAGGCGGGAGGATCGCAAGTTCGAGACCAGAGGCAGTCTGCGTAACTTAGTGAGATCGTGTCTCAAAAAAGTAAAAAAAATAATGGGCTGGGGGTGCAGCTCAGTGGTCCAGCACTTGCAAAGCATGCAAGTGTGAGGCCCTGGGTTCAACCCCCAGTACTGCAAAAACAAACAAACAAAACAAAACAAAACAAAACAGGCTTACGTTTAGACATGAGGTTTGGAATGCTGGAGGCCCTGATGTCATCCTCTCTGCCTGGTGATGCAGTGGCCTCACAGAACACAGGGAACTCTATCTGACAAAATGCAGAGGCCACTTCCGCTCACCCTGAGGTCCTCCTCTGGGTCAAGGGCACAGAAGCCATGTCGTCCCATTTCAGCACGGATTGTGACCAGTATCTGCCACATGGTAGCAATAGGAGCTCCCCAGACACAGGTTAAATTAGAATTTTCTAGATGGTCCTGAGAAGGAATCGGAGACTCACACCCAGCCCGCACTTGCTGCTCCTGGCTCCCTTCCAGTAGCTTCCACCGCATGTGAAGTTGTTTGTCATACTAGGAAATATATGTAGGCTCATTTGCAGGTGACCCAGAAGCACTGAAGGACAAGCTGGGGACCATCCAGGGGAGGCAAGGCAGCCAGTGCTGGCCATGCTGGGTGGCAGACTGGCTCAGGACCCCAAGGGACCTTGGGAATTGGGCAGAACTGGGGAAGAGGATGCCTCCTCGCCTCTGCTTGTGTGTTAGTCAGCAATGGCTGCCAGGACGCTGAGTAATGACCATGCCCATATCCAGTGGCTTACCAAACAGCTTTCTATCTCACCAAAGGGGGACAGAGCTAGGGTGTTTAACTCTTCTGCCTCCATCTGTCAGTGGCCGGGGCTGCCTTTGGGGGGGACAGGGTACAATGGCAGCTCTTGGTGTGTTCTGCAGCAGTGAGTGCTAAGAGCCCACCAGGACAGGGATCCGATAGCAGAGGCTGTTTGATGCGTCACAAATGGAATAAACATGGCTGCTATTTTCCTATCCCAGCCCCCAGGGCTGCCGGCAATAGACCCTCTCCCTGCTGACGCCATGTGCCTCTCAATGTAGAGACCTCATTCCCAAGAAGGTGCACCCTGCTGGCCCAGGATTCACAATCTCCAGTGATGACCAAGAGAATAGAGGAAGAGAAGTGGCGGTCAGGATGGTTTCTGGGCACAAGGATAACAGATGATTTTTCTAACTGCACAAAACATCACAAATGCAGGCATTTACAAGTGGCAGCAAGGGCCTCGAGGTGTCCGGTGTTAGGCAAACGGTGTTAGTCTCTCTGTTTTAGATTCGGTGAACAGTGTGTTAGTAATAGTCATGTTAGTAATAGTCCTTAATGTCTGCTGAGCACCTAGTATGTTCTGGAAGCCCCAGCATACATCCTCACATCCTCCTGCCCCACCCTGGGAGGGAGAAGGACGCCTCCTCGCCTCTGCTTGTGTGTTAGTCAGCAATGGCTGCCAGAACGCTGAGTAATGACCATTCGCACACCCAGTGGCTTGCCAGATAGCTTTCTATCTCTGGCTCTTGACTCTGCTGGGATCAGGCCGGTGCCACATGCCTCCCAATCTTTTGGGCCCAGTGACTTCCCAGGGTGTGATGTTCTTGTGGCCCCGACAGAAGTTGAGGGCACCTCTTGTGGCCTGTGCCCAGAACACCACTCAGTGCTTCTGCTCACCTCCCATTAGCCGAGGCAAGTCCTGCAGAAAGTCCTCTGCTGGTGGAGTAAGAGGCACACAGGGACACCAGGCAAAGGGTGCAGCTGTGTGACTCCCAACCCTGGAGGGAGGACCTTGAGTGACACTGCCACCTACCCGAGAGCCCCCTCTCACCTGTGACCTCTTCCAGGTCCTGGCTGAGAGCCACAGGCTCCTGGCTGGGCCTCTCCCCCAAGTTCTAGGCTCGAGTGTTGGATGCCCACTCGGTGCCCTGCGGGAGGCTGAACAGGTGCCTCGAACTTCATACAGCTTGGGACAGAACCCCTGATCACGTCTACTCACCCCAGGTCTTCCTGTCTCAGCAGCTGGCTCCACGAGCCACCGGGTAGGACCCCCAGACCTTGTACACCCTTGAATTTTCCCTTTACCTCCTCCCTGCTGCTTCCTCAGCCAGGCCTCCTGGCTCCCTCTCTTAACCTGGTTCCACATGGGGCCACTTCCCCCATATCCACTGCAAACCCTGTAGTATAAGCTGCCTCCCTCTCTTGCCCAGCAACCTCCTCACTGATCTCTGTCCCCCAGGATCCCTTGGCACCCATTCTCAACATGGGAGCCAAAAAGAACCTGCCAGAGTGCCCATCAGATCATGCCGTGTCGCTGCCCACAATCTCCCTGTGATTTCTTACCCACGGCTTTGCACTGTCCAGCCCTCCTTCCCTGGATGGCCTCATCTCTCACCCAGCCAGGCCTCTGTACACCAACCACAAGTCCTGTTGTCTAGTCTTAATATGGGCCAGCCTTATTCCTGCCCCAGGGCCTTTGCACCTGCTATTCCCTCTGCCTGGAGAGCTCTCCCTCAGAGCTCCTTATTATCCAAACTTCACCCACTCAGCAGCCTCCTCTCCCAACCTCTCTGTACATGTTTTATTTTCCTAGAGTCCACCTCGCCATTTGAATGTAGTTGACGTGTTCACTAGAAGGAGTGCTCAGTGAGTGTCTGTTAGAGGCACTTGCTGAGTTGGACGTGGGAGGTGAGGGAAGGAGCAAACCTAAGAGCTGTGGCTGGGAGCCAGATGGCTGGAGAGCTCCCGTGGGCCTCCTGGAGGGGCCTGGGTTCCCTGGTTGCTGAGAGTTTGGAGCACAGGGGTGGGCGGAGCCTTCCTGAGACACAGGTGGTGGCCTCCGCCCCAGGGCAGTACAGGTGGGGCGTCTGTACCCAGCTTCACCCCACTGCAGGCAGGAGGGGTCTGAGCGAGATTCCCAGCCCGAGCTGTGCCCCTCAAGAGCTCCGCACCCCAAAGCCTGGGGCTCTGAGCTGGGGGTGGGGACAGCCAGGACCCACCTCTGCCAGACCACACTTCAGTGAGCAGAGGGACTGGGGACGTTGCGCCTGGCGGGGGAGGAAGGTAATAAGGTCCCGGAGAGGACCAGGGAAAGGTTCCCTGTGCCTGTGGAGATTTGGGGCCGGAGGGCTGGACGTATCCCAGGAGGCGGAGCGTCAGAGAGCAGCTGGGCGGTCTCGGGCAGGGCACCAGGCCGGGCCCTGATGCAGGTCGGGGCTCACAGGGCACTGGTAAGAGGCATGGGGCGGGCTGACCGGCAGAACGGAGCCCGGTTCTGGGGTCTGACCTCCCGTCAGCCTCCTCAGAGGCACAGTGACTGCTGAGCTGGCCCTGTCTTGGCTTCAAGAGGGACCCTCTGGCAGGCAAGGCTGAGTGAGGACCCCTACGGGGACAGAGCTTATATGGGGACCAGCATTGTCCCAGGATGAGGGCGAGGCAGGGGCGGGCGGCCCGCACAGAGGAGCTCAGGGATGTTTGTGGACTGACTCAGTGAGCAAACAAATGAACAATGAGTGAGTGACAGGGCTCTTGCCAGGCCCATCCCAATCCCCACTTCCCAGTGGGGCACGGGAAGGGACAGTGAGAGACACACAGGCTCCAGCACCTCAACCTGCTTGTGGGGGTGTCTAAGAGAATCGCCTCAATGGAAAGCAAGGTGGCTCCCTGTCTTCCCTCCCTCCCTCCTTCCTTCCTTTCTTCCTTCCTTTCTTTCTTTCTTTCTTTCTTTCTTTCTTTCTTTCTTTCTTTCTTTCTCTCTCACTCCTCTTTCTCTTTCTTCTTTTCTCTTTCTTTCTCTCTCTTTTCTTTCTTTTTCTTTTCTTTCTCTCTCTCCTTCCTTCCTTCCTTCCTTCCTACCTTCCTTCCTTCTTTCCCTTCTTCCCTTCTTCTTTTCCGTTTTATGATACTGGGAGCTTGAACCCAGGGCCTCACCCATACTTTGCAAGCTCTCTACCACTGAGCTGCACCCCAGACCCTTTTTTAATTTGTTACCTTGACACAGGATCTCACTAAGTTGCACAGGCTGCCTCTGGCTTCGAACCTACGATCCTTCTGCCTCCGCCTCCTGAGTCGCTGGGATGAGAAGCATGTGCCACTGCACCCGACAATTTGCTGTTTCTTACGTGGTTAGACCTGCTCCTGCCCCATGCCCAGTTGTGTTCACACACACACCCAGAGGCTGTGCACACACGTGCCCCAGGGATGGCTGCCAGGTGTTCACAGCTGCATTGCTCTTCACAGCCCTGTACGGAAGCAGGCCAAATGTCCACCCATGTGACCGCAGAGTGGCAGAGCCGAAAGATGAAATACCCTGGTTAATAGAAAGGGCTGATCTGCCAATGCACTCAAGGGTGGATGATCTGCACAGGTGTCAAGTGGGGTGAAAGAAGCCAGGCCCCTCTCCCAACGATGCACACCCCCAATCCCATTCACATAGCATTTAAGAAAAGGCAAGACTCGGGCGTGGTGGCGCACGCCTGTAATCCCAGTGGCTCGGAGGTGGAGGTAGGAGGATCGCAAGTTCAGGACCAGAGGCAGTCTGTGTAATTTAGCGAGACCCTGTCTCAAAATGTAAAAAAACGGGCCGGGGGCGCAGCTCAGTGGTCCAGCACTTGCAGAGCATGCAGGCGTGAGGCCCTGGGTTCAACCAGCAGTACTGCAAAAAAAAAAAAAAAAAAAAAAAGAGAGAGAAAGAAAAAGAAAAAAGAAAGAAAAGAAAAGAAAGGAAAAGGCAAGACTGAGCGATGGCACCAGAAGTCAGGCAGTGATGTCTCTGAGGGAGGCCAACTGGGAAGGGCCACAGGTGATGGGAATGTTCTCTGTATTGATTGTCACCGTGGTCAAAACTCTCCAGACTGTCCCCTTCAGATTTGTGCGTTTTATCATGTGCAAATTTGACTTTAATTATTTTCTAAAGTTAAAAAGGAAATGAAAGAAAAGTCGGCATGTGGGAGGAAGGGACTTTTGTTTTCAACAATACAATATGCTAAAAACTCATAACAAAAACGTGGATGTGAAAAAACAAACAGACTGCTTAGTTTTTTTGTTTTGAGTCAGGGTTTCGCTATGTAGCCCAGGTTGGCCTTGAACTCGAGATCCTCCTGCCTCAGCCTCCCTAGTGCTGGGATCGCAGGCCTTTGCCACCACCCACCTGGCAACAAATATCCTTTTAAATGTATAACTGAATTTACAAAAAATGAAGGAAAGAGCAGCGATGAGAAAACAAGAGAAGCAGGGAACCTGATCGGATGTGAGACTGGAGCCATGTTGCATTATCGGTTATGGGAAATGGGGCCTTGGGTTTATCCGCCCAGGACACAGGTCTTAGGCTCCAGGAAGGGTGGGGAGCCAGGCCCCACACAAAGCCTGGGCCACACCTTAGCGAGTGCACACATTAGCGAACATTCTCTTTGTCCTGGGTATATTTTGGACCTGCTTGGAGCCACAGCTCCGCATCATCCGATCCCATCAGATCTCGGAAGCTAAGCAGGGTCGGGCCTGGTTAGTACTTGGATGAGAGACCGCCTAGGAACACCAGAAGCTGTAGGCTTGGGAGACGGACCCAGCAACCCACCCCCAAAAATCAATCTGCCATTGAAAACCCTGTGAACAGAAGAGAAGCACTGACAATAGTGTTTCGCCTGTTGTATGTAGGGTCGCTATGAGCCGGACACTGACTCGATGGCACCTAACAACAATAATATTTTGGATCTGAATTTATTCCACATGTATGATAGGATGTGAAGTGGACCTGGGTTTGGAGGCCTAGTGCATCCAAAGCATATCCTCCAGGGAATGGAAAACTCTCAGCCCGGAACACACCAGATTTCCACAGATAAAACTGACGGAGATGGAACCACAATCCAAAATTACAGAACACGCCAGAACACCAGCCACTCTGACTGGGAGCTGAAGAAACAAGCAACTACCAGGACCGGGGGCTTTGGAAGACGGAATCCCAGCGCACAGGACAAAGGGAGTCTGAGAAGGCGGTGCCCCAGTCTTTGTGCTGTCGTCACTAGTTGCATCCAGACGTCTGAGCAGGGATTTTTTTCCCCTATGTCCAGTTCCTTTTATTCAGGAATAAATATTTGTAGCCCACATGTTGGCTGCCCACGGGTCCCCAAATTCTGCAGCTGTGGGTTTCAAATGGAAATCCTGGAGTCAGCCTGGGCAGTGAGTTTATTTACTTACTTACTACAGTGCTGGAGCAACCAACAGATCTGTCCTAGAAGAAGTGCAACCGGAGTGCTCCTTAGAAGCAAGGATGGCTAGACCACATCTTACATATTTCGGACATGTAGTCAGGAGAGACCAATCCCTGGAGAAAGACATCATGTTTGGGAGAGTGGTGGGTCAATGAAAAAAAAGGAAAACCCTCCACCAGATGTATTGACACAGTGTCTGCAACAATGAGCTTAAACATAAATAAAACCGTGTGCCTGGCACAGAATCGAGAGTTGTTTCAATCTGCTGTACATATGGTCACTATGAGTTGGACTTGACTCCACGGCACCTAACAACAACAACAGTGCTGGGGGTTGGAGCCAGGGCCTCAGGCACGCTAGGCGAGTGCAGTGCCGTGGAGCTGCACCCCAGTACCTCCCCTTCTCTTGAGTTTTTCATGTTGAGAAAGTGTTTTGCCACAGGTGGCCTCTGGCCTTGAACTCTGACCCTCCCTCCTGAGTCACTGTGATGGCCATGGTGCCTGGCTCAGACTGTTGTTGTTGTTAGGTGCCATCAAGTCGGTATCCGACTTATAGTGACCCTACATACAACAGGGGAAACACTATTGTCAGTGCTTCTCTGCTGTTCATAGGGTTTTCAATGGTGGATTGATTTTTGGGAGTGAGTTGCCGGGTCCTTCTCCCATGGCTCAGACTGGGGAGTTTAAAGTCCAGCCAAGTTGCTTATGACATGCCCGGCCTTCACCACGGTACCTGACCTTCACGGACATCCATTGTTTCTCCATCTATGAAATGGGGATGAGAAATCACAGCACCTAACCCTTGCGAAGGTTCCATCGAGCAGAGTCCACGGCATGTCCAGAGCCTGGCATACAGTAGGCGCTCAGTCATGTGGCAGCTGGCCTGGGGCCTCGGAAGTGTCTCTAGCTCCCATGTTCCCTTGTCACCCCTGGCCGGATTTCCTACTCAGTCTGAATCCCGCTCCTCCTCCAGATCCCTCCCCTCCTCTCTTGCTCAGTCTGTCCCTTCTGCCCCTCTCTGACTTCGCAGGGGGCAGGGCCCACTCTTCACCTCCCCAAAAGTATCAGGAACACAAGGCAATTGAGCAGAGCGGACATCTTGCCAAAGCCTGGCGGGTAGCGGATGGGATGCGTCTGCAGCAAGACCCACATTCAAAGCAAGAGCACGGACCCCTGTGCTGTAGGGCTGTGGTCCCCACTGCCCACCTCCGCCCCGAGCCCCACCTGCCTGGTGAGCTCCCGCCCTTCCTCCCTTGTGCTCAGCTACTCTCCTCCCTCCCCCTCCCCCTGTGCCCCTCCAAGACCACATTTGGCTGGACCCGGGTCCCTTGGGTTTCTTGCGTCTCTCCTGCGCTCCGCCCTCCCCTCCCTGGCCGGCTTTGAACCTCAGCTCATCACAAGCAAATGATCCACCAGGGTTCTCTGCTGAATGAAGAACAGTGTTCCTCCTAAGAGAAACTCTGCTTCCAGCTTTTAAAATAACATTTTCCCTTCCTGCTCCGTATGTTTTGAGCAGTGACAATGTGCCACAGGACCCATAGGAAGGGCCGGGGATAAAAATGGAAGGGATGAGGAGTGGCAGGGTCCACACCTGTACCCACTGCACTGCCCTGGGCTCCAGCCTCAGCTTGACAGTGCGGCCTTGGCACGTGCTTCTCTGGTGACATCTGATGGACTCACCGCAAGACGCCACGCACAGCATCCTGGTGTACTCGGGGCACAGACCACTGCCCTCGCACAGCAAGTGGACACAAAGGCTCACCCAGGCGTGCACACGCACGCGCGCAGGCACGCTCCCTGCTAATTCTCGCCTTTGATTGCTGTCTCGGGTCTGTCATCCCCACTTGGTGTTGACAAAGCAAAATAAATAATAAAAAGAAAGAAAGAAATCTACCCCGCCACCCCCCCACACCCCCTGCCAGGCTTGGCAGCCCCCGCCCCCACCCCGCCTTTGTATTATGGGTTTGTGTCAAGGTATGTTGGATTCTAAATTAAATGTCAGCCCACTGTACATTTCTGGCTCCAGCCGCAGAAAATGAGGAGCTGGCGCTGGAGACCATCCAGTTGTTCCGCTCCCCGTGCCTAACCGTGAGGGGTGAGGGGCCCATTGAATCCCTGCACCGTACCTTCCCGT
The DNA here is from genome assembly GCA_007922755.1 of Pedetes capensis. Taxonomy (NCBI): domain Eukaryota; kingdom Metazoa; phylum Chordata; class Mammalia; order Rodentia; family Pedetidae; genus Pedetes; species Pedetes capensis. The sequence goes on from VMDO01007426.1 coordinate 47,019, forward strand.
GCCAGGGGAAGCCAAGAGAAATTTATTTTTAATGATAAATGTGACTGTTAGAGTTAAGTTGAAGCGGCTTTACCGGGAGAGCTGAGAACCCTTGGCAGTGTGGGGCAGAAGAAGGCAGATGAGGGCCAGAGGTCCTGACCTCCTGGCCAGCCCTGCCCCAGGCTCCTGATCGCTGAGACAGGTGTATTTGGCATTCAGCATCGCCACCCCGCCCCCGATCGCTGAGCTCTGGCTGCAGGCCAGCTCAGCCACACTCGCTGGGCATCTCAGGCCCAGCCCAGGCTGACCGAGGGCCCGGGGACATTTGAGAAAGAGCTGGGCTTCGGGGCTGTGCAGACCAGGGACTGAATTCCCGTCCCACCCATTCCTGTGTGATCTCGGCCCAGGTATTTACCCTGAGCTCCAGTGCCTCATCTCTCAAATGGGGAGACGAATAGCACCCAGAGTGAGGATAATGTGAAATAAGATGATGCGGCCAATGAACGGTGTCCAGCGTATGGGAAATGTTTATTAAGTGGTAATCCTATGGCAATTATTCATTTTGTTAATAGGACGGTCACCAAGCTCTGCAAGTTACCTTTGTGAGTCTCTTTTGTCATGTGTAAAGTGGGGGTAACAGTAGCTCCCACTGACCACGGTGGCTAGGGGCAGGCAGGGCACCCAGCACGGGCCTGTATGTAAGAGTGAATCTCAACAGTGGGCAGCTGGGCCAGGGGCTGGCACCCTGAATCACCCCATGTCCCCAGTCACTTCCCTGTCACTGCCGCTTTGCACTTTTTTTTTCCCAGTACTGGGGGTTGAACCCAGGGCCTCACGCTTGCATGCTTTGCAAGTGCTGGACCACTGAGCTGCGCACCCAGCCCATTTTTTTTTTACTTTTTGAGACAGGGTCTCGCTAAGTTACGCAGACTGCCTCTGGTCTTGAACTTGTGATCCTCCTGCCTCCACCTCCCGAGCCGCTGGGATTACAGGCATGTGCCACCATGCATGGCCTGCTTGGCACTTCTGTCTCTCCGATGCTGGCCTACCTCACTGCACCCCTCCCCGCTAAGGACGCTGCCCCAGGAGCCACACCCTCTCATTGGACCGTCCTATGCACTTGACAAGGACGACTGCCTTTGGCCAGCTGATGAGCCACGATGGATGGGTTCTGGCTCAGGGGGACTCACGGGATGATCGCAGCCCTTCTCTCTGGAATTTAAACTAAAAATCCCAGACCGGAGTTGCCTATTGATGGAGCCATCAACAGTTAGCCAGTGACCACAGAAAGGACAAGTGGGAACAGACAGGGCTGGTAAACCAGAGAGGAGGGGCCAGGGTGCCACGCAGCTTCTGGTCCCAGCCCCTGCGGCTGGCAGGTCCTGGGTTCTAGCTTCCCTGGGGTCCTAGCTTGTCATGGAATTGGAGTCCTTTGCCTTGGGCTGGCTGGAAAGCCCACTCCTGCCCTAGCTAGCATGCTGGGCACAGCCCGGCTTGGCCCTGGAGCCCCACTCTGTGAGGTCAGCTGCCCCTTTTCAGGCAGATCTCAGGGTGGGGTTGGCACCGGCTTCTAGGGTCCACTCCCATCTCATTTCCACTGCATCACCTCAATGGAGCTGGAGGGAGGGATGCAGCCTCCCCTCTCCCAGGCCGGTGCCCATGCTTGTCAGGTGAGGGCAGCGTGGAAAGGCTGAGCGCACCAGCAGGCTCCTGCAGCGCTGCGTTCACAACTGACTCTTCTTTTGGGGTCCCCAGCAGAGGCATCATCAGAGAGCCGTGATGGGGTGAGCCCCCCCAACCAGCAAACACGCCTTTTGCTCCTCTGCTACACGCTGGGGAGTTGAGGACCCTATTGGTGAGCAGGTGCCTTGACCTGCCAACACTGCCAGGAGGAGCCGCTAGGTGGCCCCCGCTTACCTGTCCAAGCGCCCTTCTGCAGGCAGGCTGGGAACCGAAAGTGCAGGGCGCGCCCCTGCCTGCACCTGCCCAGGCACGCCGCCGCCGCCGCCCCTCCCCCACTCTGCCAGGGCTTCTGCAGTCCCACGGTCTGACCCGGCTTCTTCCCTGACACCTGGCTATCCCCACCCTCATGGGGAGCCTCACCCCCTCCTTGGGAAGCCCTCCCTGACCACCCAGCACACATTCCAGGCCCTCCTCCACCAGTTCTTAGCACCCCCAGCCCCGTCCAGGTTCTTAGTTTGGGGTGCCCGCAGACTATCTTTTGTCTGTGCAGGTTTGTGTGGCATTTACACGCTGTCCTGGGACCATGGAATCGCAGACCGGCAGTCCTTCCGACACATCTGCTTCCCACACAGGGCCCTTGGACCCCACAGCTCCCCACTGCCTTGTTCCGGGAGGAAACTGAGGCTCAGAGAGAACGTGAAATTTGCTCAGAGGCACGTCAGGTGCATTGGGGTCTTCCCTGTTAAGTCAGCACAGGTGTCTCTCAGAGCCTCACAAGAGGCCTTCCAGAGGGGGAGCTGTGAACCTCAGGGAAACATGAGGAAACTGAAGCTCAGAGAGGGTGTAGTGGCCTGTCCTGGGCCACACAGCCAGGGCCCTCGGTCTCCACCACATCCCTCTGCCTAAGGGCCCGCTAGGTCACCGCTGACCCCCTTCCTTGATAGGAAAGGAATCTAGGGGACAGGCGCCATCCAGGAAGAGCGTGGGGCCAGAATCGACCCCAGCCTCCTGATTCCCGGCCCTGCTGCGGGGTCCCCCCCCAGTGGCCCCGCCGTCTAAAGGTGGGCAGTTGGAGGGCTGGGGGACAGGGACATGAGCTTCTAGCACGGCAGACAACAGGGGCCACATTAGGTCTGGCTCCAGGTCTGCGGGCCCAGGGGCGACCCCCACCTCCCACCAGGTCACCTGCCCCGCGCCCGCCGGCACGGAAAGGGACAGGAGAGGGACTAAGACGGAAGGACAGACTGGCAGGCGGCGGGGGAGCGACGGAGCCAGTGCCAGGGAACAGCGCGGCGGGCCAAGGCGCCCCAGGAGCCGGAAAACAGCTTTGGGGAGTAGCGGGGGGCGGGGAACAGGGACGTCTAACTGAAGTGGGGGGTGGCGAGGGGAGCGGAGAGGCGCGCGGGGGAGGGGCGGCCTGAGGGGCGGCGGAACCCCGGTCAGAAGCCACAATAGCAGCTCGTTAGCCGCAGATTAAGGACTTTGCCAATTACCTCCGAAGGCCGCTCGGGCGGATTAAACGCTCTTAAAAGTGCTGCGGGTGGGAGGGGAGCCTCAGAGGCCCCTCCCGCTCAGATCCCCACTCCGGGGCAGAGGGGGAGGCGGGGCGCGCGGCAGAGCGCGGGGCGGCTCGGACTCGCGGTGGCTGCGGCGGGGACCCAGGGCCGCTGTCGGCCCGGGAGCGCCAGCGCGTGCGGAGCGCGGGAGCCGCTCGCCGCGGGCCGGAGACTCCCGGCTGGGCGCGCTAGCCCCAGGCCCCGGACCGCGACCTCGCAGACCCGCAGGGGGCGCCACGTCGCCGTCCCCAGCCCCTGCCTCGTCCTTTTCTGGGGGGTGGGGGAGCCTGGAACCCTGAACCCGGAGCAGGGCTCCCTGGAGGCGCCCGATGGCCCCGCGGGGGTACCGACGGGGCCCCCACGGCGAGTTGGGGCGCGCGCCGTCCCCGAGGAAGTTTGTGCCGCGGTGCCCCGGCCGGGGTCCTTCGGCCCCTTGGTGACCCTGCGAGTCCTGGCCGCCCGCTCCCGTGTGCCCCGCGCCGGCCCGGGGGGTGTGGGGGCCGCTCCGGCTCCCGGGCGCCTTTTGGCGGTGGCGATGCGGGTCCGGGTCCGCCGCGGGCGCGCGCGTGTCAGGGGAGGACGACGGGAACGATAACAGGCAGAGTCCAAGACAAGAAAGACGCTGCGATCGCGACGCGGGGGGCGGGGGGCGGAGGGAGGGAAGGAGCGCGCGGGGAGGCGCGGGAGCGGGGAGCGGGGACGCCGCGCGGCGCGAGCGGCTGGCAGCTCCCGCGCTCCCGCTCAGCTCCGCCGCGCACCGCGCACGCACCCAGGCGCTCCCTCGCCCCGCGCCCGCCTCGCAGCCTGTGCGCTCCGCAGCGGCGCGCCCCGCCCGGCGCCCCCGCCGGTCCTGCGGGAAGATGGTCAACGACCGCTGGAAGACCATGGGCGGCGCTGCCCAACTTGAGGACCGGCCTCGCGACAAGCCGCAGGTACCTATGGGCTGGGGGACCGGGGCCCCCGCGGCTGGGGAAGCGGTGTCCGCTCGGCCGGCGTGGCGGGCACCTCGCTCGGGGGCTGGAGTTTGGGGAGCACTCGTGCGGGGCTCCGAGGCCCGGGGCGGGCTCCTTCCCTTTTTCCTCCCGCATGGGATTGGAGATCGGCTTGGGGTTCACATGGGGGCGGTGCCCCTGCAGGAGGGACGCGCGCTGAGACCAGGTGGCTCCCTGTCTCCCCGCCAGCGGACACCGCTGGTGCCCACGTGTGCAGCGAGTGATCAGCTCTTTAGTTTGTTCTGTGCCCACTGGCAATGACTCCCCTTAATGACTGCCATTTCCTCACCTCCACAATTGGCCTCCTCACCATTTACAAGTCCAAACTCTAGATGCCACCCTGCGCCAAGCACCTGAGCGTCCGGACACGGAGCTGAGCCCCTGGATCGCCCCTGAGTCTTCTCCCTTTAGCCAAGATCCTGCCTCCAGTAGGGGATCAATAAATATTTACCTCCTGACTTTAAGACAAGGAAAGAGGCTCAGAGAGGGCCAGCTCCAGCCAGAGGCCGCTCAGCTCTGCGGGGATTTGAACCCTGGTCTGTGTTCTCCAGGGCAGATCTGTTCCTCCTGTCCAGCTGCCTTTGCAGGAGGGAGAGTGGGAGGGGGCCCAGGGCTGTGCATTGTGCAAGGTGAGGGCAGAGTGCTGGGCTGGCCAGAGAAGGGCTGGAGTCAGGCAGCGGAGGCAGAGGGGCAGCCTCAGGGCTGCCCCAGGCTGGGCTGCCCAGGGACTGGGACAGGCAGGCAAGATAAGAGCCGCTCGCCAAGGAGAGGAACTAATAGGCTGCCCGTTTTAAATTTCAAATTTCTCCCAGACAGATGTCACCGGGGAAGAAACAGTTCACATTTGCAGGCACAGGAGGGGGGCGGCAGGGGAGGCCTTGGCCACCCCCCCACTCTCTAAAGCTGCAACCAGCTCTTTTCTCTGGAGTGGCATTAGGATAGCACCAGGGCCCAGTCTTCTACAGTTCATTGTTATTATTAGGTGCCGAGTCCTGTCTGACTCACAGTGACACTTATGGGGTTTTCAATGGCTGATTGTTTAGGGCTTGCTTCGGGAGTGGATTGCCACGTCCTTCTCCCATGTTTGCGGTGCTGGGGACCTCAGAGACGGCAGAGAGGCACTCTACGAACTGAGCTAAATCCCAGCCCCCTTCTACAGGTAGCCCAGCCCTTTCCTGTTCACCTGATCTGCCTCACCTTCGAGGCCAACTGGGGCTGGTCAGTGAAGCTCATTCCCACATTACACACCCAGGATCAGAGAGGTTGAGGGAAGTGCCAAAGCAACACAGCATGTTAGTGGGAGGGTGAGGATTCAAACTGCCCTCCCCAGATAATCAGGCCCTTCCAGCTGAGACCTGACTTCCTCCACCTTCGAAGAGCAGTCTTCATTTCTGGACTTGTCCTCCAAGGCCGTCCCCAGCCTGGACCAACCTACTGCGTGTCATTTGCCAAACTCAGGCCCTGCCCTCCTTCCAGATCTTTGCTGGCTCATCTGGTTTGCTCCACCAGGCTCCCCAACACTCTCTCTGACCGCCCCCCCCCCACATACCTCTCCACTCAGGAATACCTCACATAGTCTTCAAAATCCAGATCACATGAGGCCACCTCCTCCAGGAAGCCTTCCCGGATGCCTGGTGCCTGTGTCTGTACATCCCAGCAGTGTTTGTAGCCTGAGCCACTCTGTGCCTTTATCTCTTAGCTTTGTTCATCCTCCCCTTGGCCACAAGCTCCTTGGTATCCCCTCTGTGGTCTCTCCCTGCCCAAGTGCCATTCCTGCCAGGCAACTCAAGTTGGGAGCTGAGGGCCGTAGGCCGACTTGAGCTGCTGGAAGCTTCGGCTCGGAGGAGCCTCCAGAGAGGAGGCAGCGAGCGCTGTTGCCCCCAGGGAGGTGCTTCTTGGAAGGTCTGTTGAAACGGGGCTCTGCAGCAAGGCATCCTGGACCAGGACCAGCCTCCCCAGCTCTGCTGTCCCCCAGGGGCCCCAGCTCCCAGCCGCTCATGCCCAGGCTGCCCCTGGGCATGGCTGCGGCTGGGCTGTGTGGCTCCAGGGGCCCATATGGGACACTGGCCCTCCCCGCATGGTGACAGCCTATGCCCTCTGCCGGCCCCATGCTTGTTTAACACTTCAGACAAAGAGGCCAAAGGACAGAGGGCCCGGCGTGCCCTGGTCCCCTCAGTGTGCCCTCTCCAGGGCAGCCACCTCTTCTCCCTTGCTTCTGGTTTGTTTTGGCCAGTGACGTGCTGTGTGACTCTGAGTAAGTTTCCTCACCTCTCTGGGCCTGGGCTGGACCATGTGTAAAGTGGGAACAGCCATCCCCGCCTCCTCCTCGCCTCATACGGGCCCCTGAGAAGGTCAGGTGAGCTATTGGAGTGTCTGCAAACTGAGAAGCCCTGTGCTCCCAGGAGGGGCCGGTTCTCAAAGCAGAGTGCCCTGGTCATGGCTAGTGTCAAAGCAGCCTGCCCCGTCACGGCTGGTGTCACGCCCCTCTCCCCCCGAAGGACCTTTGTGAGGGTCTCGAATGTGGGCTTCCTCCAGGAGAATGTGGTCTCACGTGGTCAGCGGGGCTTGGCCCACACCCCGGGAGGCTGGCACGTGTGACCGATGAGGACCCCAGAGTAGGAGAGCTGAGTGGGCCCTGAGCCTGTGTCCCGGGCAGCAGATGAGGTCGGGGCCGGCCCGTCATTTCTTAGTCAACCTGCTCAGCCCGAGCTCCATCATCCCAAGGGGCCGGGCTGGCCTGGGTGGCTCCCACCCCTCAGCCACCGGCCTGTGTCTGGCTCCTGCTGGGGACCCCCTTGGGCCTGCTCTGCCCTGGCTCTGTCCCCAGCCTCTGGCTTCAAGCTCCTCGAGTGCTGGGTCACCTTGGACAGGTCTCTGCCTTGGCCTTTGTTGGTGTGTTCTCTCTGTGGCTCTGGGAGAGGGCTTCGCAGCCGGAGACATAGTGGGTAGGCATGCCAGGGCTCTGAGGTGCTCAGAAGAAAAGCTCTAGAAATAGACAGGGCTCCTCCAGGTGAAGTCGGCGGGGTCACCTGTCACCCGCTTCTCCGGGGCAGGAGCTGCTCTGCAGGATGTCGACCTTAGAGCCACCCTAGACGTTTGTCTCTGGGGATTTTCAGGACTTCTCCAGAAAGAGAGAGAGAGAGAGAGACAGAGAGAGACAGAGAGAGACAGAGAGAGACACAGAGAGAGACAGAGAGAGAGACAGAGAGAGAGAGAGAGGGAAAGAAAGAAAGGACGGACGGAAGGAAGGAAGGAATTTCTCCTTGGGAAGTCTTTCCTGATGTCTAGCCCTAATCCTTGCTGCATTTCATTTACTCGGCGGCTGTTTATGGAGACGTTTCTTCATGCCAGGAGATGCGGCTGTGCCTTGGAGGGCTCCGAGTCCCCTGGAGACAACCCCAAGCTAGGTGTCACCGAGCATGGCTGCCCCTTGCAGGAGGCGCTGTGAGCCTCGTTCTCTTCATTCCCTGGGGTTTGGGGTGAGGTCGCTGTGTCAGGTTTGTGGGAGAAGGAGTGTGAGATGAGGGATGCAGCCACCAGGGAGTCCCCTCTGCGGAGCTCCCTGTGCGGCCCTGTGCCGTGGTCAGCCACGGGCCCCTGGGCAAGGCGGTGACGGCTGGAGAAGGTTCCCTGTGGAGGTGATCCAGCCGAGAGGGTCAGGCATGGGCCAGGCGCCCGGGGAGGTGGCGGGAACTCGTGTGCCAGGCGTGTGCTCTTGGGGCTGGCAGGAGCTGAGCTGCGGGAGTCCTGGGTCAGAAGGGGCACAGGGGGCCTCTCCTGAGGCCTTGGTGGCCCTGGGAAGGTCTAAGGGGGCAGCATCTGTCTGCTTTGCTTTTAAATGCAGGGGGAATGTGTCGGCCCAGTGCAGAGCCAGCAGGCAGCCCGAGGGCCACAGTCACAGGGATTTCGAGGCTGATGATGGGGCCTTGGCCAGGGCAGAGGCTGGGGGAGTGGGGACAGAGGACAGAGGAGGCAGAGGGGGGACTGGCTGGAGGAGAGCATAAGGGGGGGGGGAACCAGGGAGAGGCCAGCTGTGGAGGGGGCAGCTGGGGTGATCTGTGCCAGCCCTGGGCTGGACACTCCAGGGAGCTTAGGTTTATGGTGGAACCTGGTTTGGGTCCCAGTGGGCTTGAGCCCCACCTGGGCCATCTGGGAGCTTGGGCGCTGGGCATGACCCTTACAGCTTGTTGATGTTAGGTGCTGTCAAGTCTGGGCCCACTTACAGTGACCCTGTGTACAACAGAACAAAACATTTCCTGACCCTGTGCCGTGCCGGCACCGTATCAGTGCTTCTCTGCTGTTTGTAAGGTTTTCCATGGCTGATTGTTTCGGGAGGGGCTGCCAGGTCCTTCTCCCAGTGTTGTGGTGCTGGGGATCAAACCCAGGGCCTCAGAGAGCGCAGAGCAGCTCTCTACCAGCTGAGCTAAACCCCAGCCCCTGACGCTCACAACAGGAAGCATCTGGAAGCCCCTGCCCAGCCGCCCTCAGCCCAGTGCTCCCTGGGGAGTGAGAATTTGGGCACTTGAGTCTCTGGTAGGGACTGCGCCCGCAGCTCCCCGGCCCTCTCAGTCCCCTTGGACGCCTTCACTGGAAACTCCTGGGACCCTCCCTGTGGCGGAAGCTTCAGACAGATGCCCCCAGCCTGGCCTCCACTGAAGAGGCCCCAGCAAGACAGGGCTGGCACTCAGCTCGCGCAGAGTAAGCCTGTGTGCCGGCTCTCTAAGTCTCAGGACCCCTTGGTTGGGGCAGAGCCACCAGCCCTCACCCCAGGGCATTTCTGAGACCCCTGCCTGCCAGGGCTCAGAGGCCACCAGAGGCGAGAGCAGATGTGGGCATCTGGGGAGACGGGAGGAGGAGCTGCCACAGGCTCTGGCTGGGTGGGGTCTGTGCCCCTGCCTGAAAGCCCCGGAGACCCTGGGTCTGGCCCCAGAGCACCCATGAGGCTCCCGTGGCAAAGGCCACAGCATGTTTTTGTCGTGATGAACGGCCGTCCAGCCTTGGGCTGGGGCTCCTGGGTGGGGGACTGGCCGAGAGTGCCTCACGCCAGGCCGTCCCCTGCCCTGGCCCTGCCTGGGGGAGACTGCCTTCTTCAGCACGTCACCCAAGGACATGGGCTCTCCGACTGCCCTGGAGACAGGGCCACCCAGCTCCCTCACAAGACAGAAGGAAGGGACCTTGGCATGGAGTCCCTTCCTCTTCCTTTATCCAGGGGCTGGTGACTCCGAGGGGGTGGCCTGCACGGATGTCACTCCAGGGGCCTCCTGTCTCCCTCCCCGACAAGCCTGTCCTGTGCTCCCCTTGGCCAGGGCTTTCCGCTCAGGCGCCGACCCTGGGCTGGCACTGGGGTCTCTCGGGGAACAAAGCCATGTCCTCCACCCGGAAGCTCAGGGGGTGGTTGGTGGCTGAAGAAGACCTCGAACCCGGGGCTCCTGCCTGGGCTCCCAGTTGTTCCCGTGCCTTGCTCTTGGGCGATGGGTCTCCGTGGCTCTCTGCCTCCCACGGGGGCCCCCCGCGCACCCGCTCTGCCTGGCCAAAGGCTGATTAATAAGCTGGAGCCCTGAGGCCCACGGCGGGCCGCTGCAGCCCCAGCCGGAGCCCCTTATTATCTCAGGCCGATTTCTTTGCCGGGCACGTAAACGACAGCCTATAAACGCGAACAGCACTTCATCTTTAAGGTTGATCTCTGAAGACTAATTCTCCTCTGCGTGTGCCCTGCTTCGCCCCCCAGCTCCGATGTTCCCTACCCCTGGGGGACCCGCAGCTGCCTCGAGCACCCCCTTCTCCTCTCCCCTTCCCCTGCCCCCTAGGGGCTTGGCTGGGAGGAGGCATCTGGTGGGGCTGGGGTCCCGGAGACCCAGCAGGAGAGAGCAACCCTTTGTGGAGCCAGCCCAACCTTGGCAGCTGGGGGACCTTAATGCCGTGCAGTCTGAGGATGCAGAGAGGAGCTGCTTGGGGCAAGGTGTCTCCCGACGGGGCTGGGAGCAGGTGTGACAGGGACTTACTTGCTGACACAGAGCTTTGTCTCTAAGCCCTGGCTGGGTTCAGGCAGAGGAAAGCCTACTGGAGGGCTCTCAGCCTGCTGCCTGGTGCCCCTGGGACCCTGGAGCCGCCCCGCCCCGGTTCACGTGCCGCCTCCTATTGCTCGTCCCAGGTGACTTTAGCTCAGGCCTTCACCCTCTGAACCTCAGTTTTCCTATTCACAAAATGATTCCAACCCGAACATCCACCGCAGGGGTTATTTGGAGAGTTCAGCAGCGGGGACACGGCACACGACCCGGGAATTATTGCGCCAGCGCAGGGCCGTCTATTGTAAGCTGCTGGCCTGCTGGGGGCTTGGGCAGCCTGGAGGTCACCTTTATTGGGTGCCACAGCATCAGAGGTAGGCACGGGGCAGAGGTGGTGCTCCCTGGGATCCAGGGCTGAGGGGGGGGGGGTCATGGTCACCTGCCCTGCCAAGCACTGTGGGTCCCAGGAACACCAGCGAGAGACGTAGCCCAGCGCATCCCCTCTTCCTGGCTGTCCACCCACGCTACAGGCAGCCGTCAGGACTGCTCTGTGCCAGGTAGCCAGCAGGGCCGTGCCTGAGGAGGGTTTTCTGCCCCTGTGATTCACCAGCCCCTGAATGCCCAGAAATTGTGTCCTCAATTTTTCCTGGCTCCCCAAAAGGATCCATGCCCCCAAAGAGGGTAAGAATCAAGTCCATGGGACATGGCTGTCCCTGCTGTCTGCTGGGAGAGGGGCCCAGAGCCTAGTTCATGGGCTGACCAGTGAGTGTGGGATGGATGTCTGAATGAATGAGTGAATTCAGAGGCTGTGACCACCGTTTGGTTCGTGATGAGCACTGCGGTGGAGGTGTGGAGGGGAGGAGCCACTCTCGGTGGTGGGGAGGAGAAGAAACAATCAAGGAAGGCTTCCCAGAGGAGGCATCTGCTGTCCTCCACGCCCTCCTCCTTGGATGCCAACCAGGAAATTCAGGAAGTCTCTTGTGGCATTTGAATTTATGAAAAGGCAGCTGTTTGCTCTGCCGCGGTTTTCAGTTGTAAGATGCAATGGGTGTTTTCTGTATCACTGAGCAAGTGAGAAAGCTGTCAGTTACAACTGCAAGATGCCTCCAGTGTCGGAGACCATTGCATGTGAAAAGAAGAGAAGGTGCCTGCCAGCACGGAGGACACACAGAAATAGCGCACTGCGCGGAAAACACAAGCCACCTCCAGATGCCGCGCGCACATTGATCATGAGATAATAAAAGCCGCTAATATTTATTGCAGAAGCCACGACGTGCCAGGCACGGCTCCAAGTGCCTTAATATACTCACTTGGTTAAAGAGGCTTCTCAGATTCAGAAAGTTGGAAATGTGGGGGAAATCTGTGTCTTAAAGTGAGGAGATTTGGTCTAGGAGGGGCCTGGCCCCCAGGGGAAGCGGGAGGCTTCGGATGCGGTCGGAGTTCACGTCTGACCGACTGCGTGACTGTGTCCAAGCCCCCAGCCTCCCTTGGCCTCGGTCCCCTCAGGTGAAAAGTGCGCAGTGGCCTGAGTGATCTGGTCCAGTGCATCCGGGGCCCCCAAAGCATTTGCTACTCGAGAATCATGGCGCCTCTTTTAATTACAAGTTGCTCTTCTGCTCCGGCTTCTCCTGTAGTTAGGCTCCCAGGGAGACGCCCCGTCCTCAAACCCTGTTCTTACCACGCCTGCCCTGCCTCTGTGCCTCCAGGCTGCACCCCTGTCCCCATTCCCGGTCTCCAGGGAGCCACCATGCGCTGGTGGCCTCAAGCTCCCCCTGTTAAAGGGAGGGGCCCCTCCTGCAGGTGCACTTAGGGCTCCGCTACTCAGCAGTCTGCATTTGGGGCTGCCAGGCACCCGTTGTGGGAAGGGGGAAAGGAGGGGATAGGAATGGGGGTGGCCAGGGTCCCTGTGCCAGCAGGGCAGGAGGCAGGAGGGGATGGGCGCCGCCCTCTCCGCCCCCTGCCTCAGTTTCTCTCTTTCCCCGTCTTCCTCTCTTTCTTCCATGTCCCTCTGCATCTCTTTTGGGCCTCAGCTCCCCCCTCCCCCGCCACTTCTCCTTACATCACTTGCTCTTCCAGGAGCCCTCGAGGCCTCACCGGGCAGAGCCAGCAGCCCAGGTGGCCCCTGACACCTGCCCTCTTCTCTCCTGTCTGTCTGTCTGTCTGTGTGTCCTCGCTGCCCGCAGCGGCCGAGCTGCGGCTACGCGCTGTGCACCGTCCTGCTGTCGCTGGCCGTGCTGCTGGCCGTGGCCGTGACCGGCGTGGTGCTGTTCCTGAGCCACGCCCACGCGCCGGGCACGGCGCCCCCGCCTGTTGTCAGCACCGGGCCGGCGGGGGCCAACAGCGCCCTGGTGACCGTGGACAGGGCCGACAGCTCTCGCCTCAGCATCCACATCGACCCGCGCTGCCCAGACCTGGCCGACGGCTTCGCCCGCCTGGAGGGAGCCCAGGCGGCTGTGCTGCGGGCACTGAGCGATCACCAAGCCCGGCTGCCGTTCGCGGGGGCCCCCGAGCTGGAGCTGCTGGACACGCTGGCCGACCAGCTGCCCCGGTTGCTGGCCCGGGCCTCCGAGCTGCAGGCTGAGTGCACGGGGCTGCGCAAGGGCCACAGCACGCTGGGCCAGGGCCTCAGCGCCCTGCAGAGCGAGCAGGGCCGCCTCATCCAGGTAAGGGTGGGGATTTGGTGAAGGGGGGTCGCAGCCACCACGTACTGGCCCTGTGTGGGGCCCCTGATGTCCACGGCCTCTGTCCCTAAGTTCTCCATCCAGGGGCTATCGCTGTTCCCATTTACCAATGAGCCACAGGGCCCAGAGAGGTGAAGTCTCTCGTCCAAGGTCACCCTGCTTCTGGGAGCCAGGATGGGAACCCAGTTTCTCTCCCACATGCTCTCTTTGTGACCCTGGGTAGCGTGTGGTGCCTTGTGATCGGAGCCAGGGCACAAGGATCTTCCCAGGCCCTCCAAGACGCAATCAGAGGCAGGGAGGCAGGCAGGTCATGGCCACCGTCAGTAGCAAATCGAGGCTCAGAGAGGGATTGTGACTTGCTCAAGATCAAGCAGCTGGTCAGAGGGGCCCCTGTCCCCCACCCCTGTCCCCAGCCCCTGCCCAGCTCCTGGCCATGCACTGCCTATAGCTTTCCAGGGACACAGAGGCCTTTGGAGGGAGTCCAGCCAGACTCTTGGCCTGTCCCCAACCCCTGCCCCTCCCCACCGCTGCCCCCAAGCCAGCCAGGTGGGTCTGGGTGAAGGGTTTTCAATGCCAGCTCTGACATCAAGCCTCAAGAACCAGTAGGACATTTCCTCCACCAGGCGGGGTGGCGCACAGCTAGTCTGTGCTCTCAGGAGGCAGACGCAGGAGGATCGCATGTTCGAGGGCAGCCTGAGCTACATAGCAAGTTTAAGGCCAGCTTGGGATAGGTAGAGAGGCCTTGTCCCAAAAAACAGAAAACAAACAAACAAAAAAAGCCGGGCATGGTGTCGCACCCCTGTAATCCCAGCGGCTCGGGAGGTGGAGGCAGGAGGATCGCAAGTCCAAGACCAGAGGCAGTCTGCCTAACTTAGTGAGACCCTGTCTCAACAAAGCAAAAAAAATGGGCTGGGGGTGCAGCTCAGTGGTCCAGCACTTGCAAAGCATGCAAGCGCGAGGCCCTGGGTTCAACCCCCAGTACTGCAAAAAAAAAAAAGAACAACAACGACAACAAAACAAAACAAAAAACAGAAGATGATGATGATGAAGATGACAATGACAATATTCCCCTTACAGGATTATAGGAGCAAGGGTTTAGGATCATCTCATTCTGCCTCCACCATTTTCCAGGATAGAAATTTGAGGCTCAGAAAAGGATGTGGCTTTGTCCTAGGTACTGGATTTGGCCTGGAGCTGGGCCCCCTGTACCCTACCCAGCCTCCAGCCCTGTGCCATGTCTCCCCTGTGACTCAGAGCCTGAGGAGCTAGCACCAGCCCCTCCCCCCACCAGTGGCGCCTCCTGCCCATCCCCCGTCCAGACTCTGAGGTGACCAGGCATTTGGTCACCCAACAGCTGGAGAGCAAGAGGCCTCTTCCCTCCCTCCGAAGGCTGCAGCTGGAGAAATTATAGTCCTAGTCACCCTGTCTGGGTGACTGAGGAGGAGGTGGCTCCCCCGGGGGGGGGGGGGGGGTTGATTGTAGATGGCTTCCTGCTGCCCCTCCCCCCGCAGCTTCCTCAGGCCTTGGCAGAGCTGGGGGGATGTCCACACTTGGCACGTGGGGCCCACCAAGCTCTCCACGTGGCTGAGCCCCTGGTGGGCTCTGGCCAGTCACACACGCTCCCCCTTAGAGCTGGGGTGCTGGGAGAGCCCCCTGCTCCAAGAGGCATTCCTGCGAGATAGACAGACAGCTCATCTGGGACCCCCCAAGTTCCCCAGCACCCCCCACATTCACCTTTAACACCTGTCCCCTGGGCTCCAGAGGCCGCCAGCTGTGGCTGCTAAGCCTTCCCCTGGCTTTGCCGGCCTCAGCCAGCAGCACAGGCCTGGCTCCCTCAAAACCAGGCCTGTGATGGGAATCAGAGGCTGGTCAGGGCTCTGGGCCCCAGGGGTCGCGTAGGAGTCATCCCTTGAATGAGGTGCTGGTGATTCTCAGGCAGACAGGATCCCCAAGTTGCTCTGCCCTGTGGGTTGGGTTGGCAGTGCTGGGGGCCAGCACAGGCTCCATCTGTGGGGTCCAGGTCTGGTGGGGGGAACCTTAAGCAGGTTGCACCCCCTGTCTGGCCGGAGTCTTTTCACCTGTAAAATGGGGATAACATGGGCTGTGGCTGTCCAGAGCTCGGCTGGCCTCTGGCACGCACAGATGGCCACTGTCTGGCCGTCTACGAGCTGAAATTTAAAACCATTGGCAGCCGCCGTGGAAAATCCTCCAGTGGTAGAAATGATGGGCCCACCCGTGCTAATGAGAGTTTTTGGCCCAGGAGCCCAGGAGGTGGGTACATTTGCCACTGCTCTGTGGAGGGTAGACTGAGGCTTGGTGGCAAAGAGCCTCACGGGAGCTGGGCCACGCAGCCGGGAGCCGCTGGCCCCTCCCCGAGGGTCCGCACAGCTCGGGGAGCAGGGCCCCACCCCATTAATTGGGGGCAGGTTTATATGTGCGTTTTCGACTGTAATCATTTGCTGGTTTAAGCCGAGGTCTCCTCTGCCCGTTAGCTCACAGTCGGGGCTAGGTCTGAGCCACCCAAATGGGTCTCAGCTATAGTGACCCAGAAGGGCGAGCTGCACAAAGTGATTTACAAAGGGCTCTTTGTCACCCCCGCCTGGGGGCTGCCCTTGTCCTCAGGGGACGCTATGGGGACCGTCCACAGGTCACTACTGCCCACTGTGGCCACCATCCTCTGCCCAGCCCTCCCTGAGTCGCTGCTCAGCCGAGAGCAGAGTGACAGGGAACTGAAGCGTCACCGGGCCCTGCCTCCGATGAGCCAGGAATCATCTTTTGTAAACTGCTGGCCCGTCTCGTGTCCAGCTTCGCCCCTCCGGTGGGCTGTCACCACGAGTGACAGGCTCCGAGGTGAGCCCCGCTTGCTCCGTGCTGCTGGCTGCCTGCAGTTTGTCCGGGTTCCACGTGGTCCTGAGGCCTCCTGGAGCCCAGGGTGGGTGGGAGTCAGGGGACCCCAGACCCTTCAGGCAGCAGCACAGTGGGGAGGCCCCCCGGGAACCACGCCACCCAGCAGAGCTCCTTCCCCTGGTCTGTGCTGGAGGGAAAGGCGGAAATAATAAAAATAACCTGGCGGCCGAGCACAGGTGATGGTGAGTCCCACCCTCAGGAAGACCAGCCCCTCATCCTGGCCTCGGACAGGAGAGGTTCGCTGCTCCTCCTCCTTACGCAGCTGAGTCGGGGAGGGAATTGAAGCCAGAACCCAGCAGGTCATCGCCAGGGCCCAGTCCCCACCCTGACCAGGGCTTGCTGCAGAGAGGGATAGCCTCGGCTCTTCTGCCATTCAGCCCTGGGGAAAGAGCCTGGGTCCTGATCCCCATGCCGGGGAGCCCCTTGCAGGGTCCTCTCCTTCTGGGCCTCAGTTTCCCCATTTGTAACAAGGCGATGACAACCTCAAGTCTTAGCTTTTGGCAGCACCGAGGGGACCCCATGAGGTCGTGGACCTCAGACAACCATGGAAGCTGAAAGCACTGTTCAAATAGGGGTGGGGGTGTGGAAGTCGGGGTTCCGAGTTCCTGGGCCAGACTGTAGCCTGCGCCCTCCCTCGTCCTCGGGACCCTCTGTCAAGGGCAGGGAGGTCGCCCCTGCCTTGGCAACCTCTCTTGGGGCTGAGAAGAGACAGCAGGTGGGATGCTTTGTAGCCTGGGAGGTGAACTGGGGACCTGCTGGGGCCTGGCGCTGGGCTGGTGCCTTATCACAGGTCCCTGTGGCAATTTCTCCAGGAGGTGGCATCAGCCGCATTTCCCACACAAGGTGCCGAGGCTTGGCCGAGGTGCCCACCACAGCCGTGGAGGTGGCTGGTGGTGACCCAGGGGTGCACCCAAGTTTGGCTGCTGCCAGCGGCTGCATCTCCCTGGGTGGTTGCCCTCGCTTGGGCTGGACTCAGAAAACGGCCAGCTCCTCGGTTGAGCCCCTGCCCTCCAAGCCCTCAAGGTCCCAGACCAGCGGGTCGAAGCTCAGCTGACCCGTCAGGCCGCCTCCGACAGGGGCCTGGGGCAGAGCGGCCCAGGGCTGCCCCCGAGCGAGCAGGGAGCGGCTTCCACCTTGGGGCAGGGACCTTCCTCGCCAAGGGTCCCTGTTTCCCGTAGCTTCTCTCAGAGAGCCAAGGCCACGTGGCTCACCTGGTCAACTCGGTCGGTGATGTCCTGGACGCCCTGCAGAGGGACCGGGGGCTGGGCCGGCCCCGCGTCAAGGCCGACCTCCAGAGGGCCCCAGCCCGGGGAGCCAAGCCCCGGGGCTGCGCCAACGGTGAGTAGGGCCCCACCTGCTGCCTGCACGTGACTTGGAGGCCCAGCCCCCGGGAGCCTGAAAGGCTGGGGTGAGGGCTGCGCCTTGAGGCACCTGGAGGAGGGCCTGGCCCGCATGGAAGGGACCCACGCTTCCTCCCCCACCCCCACTCTCACCCTCCTGCACCTGCCCCACAGCTGGGATGGGTGACACCTGCTGCGGGACCCAGGACTTCCTGCGGGCAGCTGAGAGCCTCTCCCCCGCCCCCTCCACTGAGCCCTCTCAGCCCATTTTCCAGACGAGGAGAGCGAGGCTCAGAGTAGGTGTCTCCCGGGGAGTGGCGGGGCCCAGGCCTGACTCCACAGCCAGGGCTCAGGATCCCACGTGGGCAAATCAGAGAGCCCAGGGCGGCCTGGGGGGCGGGCCGGCGTCAGGAGCACAGGCCCTGGGCCGCGGCCTCCCTGACGGGCACTGGCTGGCACAGGGTCTCGGCCCCGGGACTGCCTGGACGTCCTCCTGAGTGGACACCAGGATGACGGCGTCTACTCGGTCTTCCCCGTGCACTACCCCGCCGGCTTCCAGGTCTACTGCGACATGCGCACTGACGGCGGCGGCTGGACGGTGAGTCTCTGGGCCCCCGAGCCCACCCGACCACTATCCACACTGCAGACCCCAACGTGGGAGGGGAGCCATGCCCTGTGGGTGCCCTGAGCTGAGGTTCTCCCGCTGTGCTGGGAAGTCAGGGCTGGGTCAAGGGGTGCAGCGCAGCACTGGGACCAAGCCCCGTAGCTAATGAGAGTTCCGGGGCTGCCGTGGGGGGCCGGCTCCTACAGTCATCCTGTGGCTGGTGTGCGGGCAGATGCCCCAGCAGCTGTCAGCCAGGAGCTGTGCACGCCTGGTTCCCACCCATTGAGCAGTTGGAGGATTAGGAGCGTTGGGCTATCCCAGTTGGGGGCAGTTTGGGATGGTGTGGGTGACGGTGCAGGTGCTCCCAGGGGGGCTGGAGTGCAGCAGGGGCAGGTTTGAGGACCCCCATCGTGTCCAGATCAGGAAGTGGAGGCTTGTGCTCCCCAAGGGCTCTGGAGGCTCTGGGGCCCTCAGTGGCAGCTACTCAGCTTGGTCACTGGGGAAATGAGAAGGCACAAGGTAACGTGGCTTGTAGACATTGAAATTTGAGTTCCATAAAATGTTTGCATATTGTTCTTTCTTACTGGGAGGGCATTTTAAAAATTCTTCTTTTTTTTTTTTTTTTTTTAACCATTTGATAAGATCAAACCATCCTTATCTTCTGTGCTGGACCAAAGCAGGCAGCAGGCAGGAACCACCCTGTGGGCTTGGGCTTGCTGACACCATTCTAGAGCTGGGGATTACTAGGAGTGGGGGAGTGAGCTTTCTGTCCCCTCGCCAGGTCTGTGGGCTCTGACCCGCTCAGGGGCCCAGGCTCGGGGCTACGCCTTAGTAAAGCAGCACTGGTCATTGCATGATTTTGTGCAAATTTTGAGAGGACATGTCCCTTCTGTAGTGCATACTGGAGTGCTGGGCTTGGCCAGATGAAGCCGTACTGTGTTGGCTTGGGTGCTGTTGAGCAGTGAACAACCTATACCTCTGTCTCTGTGTCTCACCCTGAAAATTCCTCTGCAACACAAGTTGTCTGTGGTCGGGCTGGAATGCAATGGAAAGCATAGTCTGTAAGGACTCTCAGCTTCTTCTTTTAGTTGCGATTAGACTGACATTTTTGAGCACTTACTGTATACAGGGTACTTCAGAAGTACAGAGAGGAGGAAGCCTCTGTCCCAGTCCTCCCAAGGAGCTAAGAGTGTGTGGGGATTTGGGGTAGAAGTCGTGGAGGCAGAGGAAGGGAGGCTCTGGGCCAGCCTTCTAGGGAAGGGGCCTGCTCATGCGCCTAAGAATGGATGGGGCTTCTGCGCATGTGTGCAGGATAGAGCAGGTATTCCAGGAAGAGGGGTGCAGCCAGCGAGGGCTCTGGAGTCAGACAACACACAGCATATTCAGGAAGCGGGATCAGCTGGGATGTGTACGGCATGTGAAGCGATGAGGCCAAGAGTTGTCCGTAGCCCGGGCTGCAGGGTTTGGGACAGGCACTGGGGAGCTATGGAGGGTGCTGGGGAGAGGAAGGATGGAATAAGGACTGTGTTTCAGGAGCTCTCTGTGCATCCTTGGCAGAGCTGGGACAGAGAAAGGGAGGAGGCTTCATCCCCTCAGTGGATAAGGCTGTCATGGAGCCTGGGAGGTGACAGAGCCTGGAAGTTACTCTCATGCTCCATCATTCATGGGCCAACCTGGGTGGGGCTCAGGCTTGCTGTGTGATTTTATGTGTTACTTAAGTTCTCTGAGCCTCAGTTTCCTCCTTCATTACTTAGAGCCCTTTTTATTTATTTTTTATTTATTTTATTATTTTTTTTTTTTTCGATACTGGGGGTTGAATCCAGGGCCTCGCGCCTGCATGCTTTGCAAGTGCTGGACAACTGAGCTGCACCCCCAGCCCATTTTTTTACTTTTTGAGACAGGGTCTCGCTAAATTACACAGACTGCCTCTGGTCTCGAACTTGCGATCCTCCTGCCACCGTGCCTGGCTACTTAGAGCTCTTAAAAGCAAGCACTGGAATGTGGCCGATGGGCAAAGAAGGAATGAACTGGAGGCCGCCAAGGAGGCCAGAGAAACCAGCTCAGGGCCACTCGGCCAGGACGAGATGCCAGGCCAGGCCAGGAGGTGGCCTGGTGAGAACCCTCCTGCCTCAGGGCCATGGGCATGGAGTGCTGGACTCAGAGTGACCTGGGCAGGGCAGCCACTGAAGTGGGCATGGCCTGCAGTCCTGCTCTCCCTTGGAGGCTGTTCTTTAGCCTGGGTTTCTCAGCTGCTAGTCAGTGACCTGGAGTCAGCGCCTGCCACAGCCAGGGTGCGAAGCGCACCCCGGGCTTCCGCCGACCCTCAAGAGATGAGGCCAGAAGACGTGCGTTTACTCCAGCGCTTCCTGGGGTGGCTGAGGCTTCAGGTGCCAGATGTCTGCGGAGTACTTTGCGCATGATCAGGAAGTCCGTTGATGGCCGTTCTTGACCATGAGGTGCACTCTGGGCATGGCACTGGCCACCCACAGTGACCCAGATGCTGTGGCCTCGCCCCACCTAGCCCCCCACCAGAGGCCACATGGTCTGGGGAGGCAGGGGCCCAGTTATTCCCAGGGTGCCCGGGGAGAAGCTGTCCATGTCTCCAACCTTGGGCTTGGGACAGGGCGCCTCCATCAATCCCCAAGGAATTTGACATCAGCTATTTTTGGTGTGGGCTGGGATTTAGCTCAGTTGGTAGAGCACTGCGCTGCAGTCTCTGAGGTCCCAAGTTCAATTCCCAGCACCACAAAAATGGGAGAAAGGCCTGGCAATCCACTCCCAAGGCAATCCCGAAACAGTCAGCCATTGAAAACCCTATGAGGGTCTCTATGAGTCGGATACTGATTCGACGGCACCTAACAACAACAACAACATTTTTGGCCTATTGATGTCCAGGCAGACAAACAGGGGGAAAGAGTTTAACAGGTAAAGCAACCACCTAGAGGCAGAGAAGAGAGCAGCCTTTCGGGGGAGCGCGTGACAGGACGCACGGGGCAGGGCAGTGTGGGTCAGTTTTGAAAGGGATTGGAGTCCCCAGCCGAGGCGAGATGGGAGGCCCGAGGGAGGCCACGGCAGGGTAGAGCCTGCCATTAGGAGGGAGCCCGAGCGCAGCTGAGAAGCCCCCAAACCCCCAAAGACGGACGTACGTACCTCTGAACCTGTCTCCAGGCTCCAGAGGAGAGCTTTTAAATGTGCTGGATCCGTGTCCGGGGTTAAAAGCTCTTTTGTTTTCCTAGCTGCGGGAAGGCTGAGTTATGGCATTTGCCTCGGGGAGCAGGGCAGCGAGAAGGCACCAGCCAGGCCCCGAAATCAGAGTTAAGGGTTAGGACAGGCTTAATGACAGACCGAGGCGCCTGTGCGGGCCACGTGTGTTCCGCCCAGGTGGCTCTGGAGCCAATCTGCTGGGAAGTCAATCAGGATTTGGGGCTTCAGGGGCGATTAGAGGGGAGTGGATGCAGAGCAGCCCCCTGCTCAGCCCTGGTGCTCCCACACCTGGGCTGGGCCCTGGAAGAGAGGCCGGCATCTTCTCAGAAGTGCTTGCGTGGCCGATAAACGTTCATATCCATTTGGGCCTCCGTCAGAAGCAATCTTTCCCTCAGTGCCTCTGGACATCTGTCAGCATTGCCTCCCTGCCACGCAGAATCTCTCAGCAGCTCAATTGTGGTTTGGGAGGGCGCTGGCCACTGCCTCTTCGGACCCCCACGCCATCCATCTTCATCAGGTTCCCCATCCACGCTGCCCAGCCTGGAGCGCCAACCCCAGATGGGCCTCCCTGGAGGACAGGGCACCAGAGCTGGGCCTCAGACACCCAGGGCGGGATGCTTCAGCCAGAGCCTGCCTTCCAGAGACACTGCCCTGGGTTGGGAGCCACTCAGCCTGTGGGGCGCCTTGTAGTCTATAGACCACTGCCTCACCTGGCAGTGCCCCGAGGCCCCGCTGCCTCTGAGGCCCCTGGCAGGTGGCCCAGGCCACCTAGGATACCTGACCCGGCTAAACCCAGTCCTCCCCAGGCCCAGCCGGTGTGTGTTGTTGGAATTCACTGTCCCACGGTGGGCCTCGCCTAGTCAGGGGACCATCAGTGAGCGCCGGGAGCAGGGAGCCAGTGGGAACAAGCCAGGGCATAAGCCCCAGCCTGGTGCAGAGATGGGCGGCTCTGCCAACTGTGTCAGCCCTCGGAGGGACCCAGAGGAGGAGCCGTTCATGGTCTAGAGCCCCCAGAGCTGGGATGGAGTGGGGCTCAGGGAAGGGAGATGACGGGGTGCGTTCTGAGGCTGGGGTGGCTCTGAGCTGCTGGTGTTTCTGGCGGAGGGTTGGCTGGGGGGCAGGTGGGCGGGGGACAGGGGCCTGCAGGGGTGCCTAGGGGCAGTGCTTCCTCACAGGGGCAGGATGGGGCCGGATGCTGCAGGACCTCCTCAGGGATGGGGTGGCACTTTAACAGGTGCGGTGGGCATGGGGTGGCAGTTTTGGAGCATGAATTTTTTTTTTTTTTTTTTTTTTTGCGGTACTGGGGGTTGAACCCAGGGCCTCGCACCTGCATGCTCTGCAAGTGCTGGGCCACTGAGCTGCACCCCCAGCCCATTTTTTACTTTTTGAGACAGGGTCTTGCTAAATTACGCAGACTGCCTCTGGTCTCAAACTTGCAATCCTCCTGCCTCTGCCTCCCAAGCTGCTGGGATTACCGGTGTGTGCCACCGTGCCCAGCTTTGGAGCGTGAGTTCTGTGGGCCCTGAGTCCTAGCCCCAGAATGCGGGAGCTGCCACGTGGGAACAAGCCACTGTGGCTCCTAGGGTGGACAAATGTCTCTAAGTGGCCTTTTGGCCCACGGGGCTGCTGGCCATGGCTGGCCCAAGGCCTCTTCTCCATGCTCACCGACGGTCACAGAGGGCCAGGCCAGGCAGGAGCGCCCAGGGGCCACCTCAAGGCCACTCTTCAACTTGACACACGCCCCTGCGCCAGAAAAGGAGGAAGGTGGCAGGAGAGGAAGGGCCTCCTGTGCTGGGCCCACGTGGAACCCAGTCCCTGGGGAGGCCTCTGGGATGCCCTGGCTCCCTTGTGCTCTGTCCCTGCACCCATCCCAGGGCCACACCTGTGTCTGTGTCCCACCTTGTCCCAGCAGAACATGAGCTCCATGGGGCTGGAATTTTGTCCTCTCAAGGCCACTGAAGCTCAGGGTCAGCAGGGTACTGTTGCGGTGACCACCTTCTGCCTCTCGCGGCTGTGGGCAGCGTCCATCCCTTCCCAGCCTGGCCTTCCGCGCGTGCGAGATGGGTGGGCACAGACCTGTCGCTCAGAAGTAGAAGGTGGAGTCCTCCCCAGGCCACGCCCCTGGGGCAGGGGCAGGGGAGGCAGGAGGAGGGTCCCTCTGCTGTCCCGCCTCCCTGTCCCTGGCAGCCTGGTCCCTGCCAAGGTCTGCCTAGGCCAGCGCTGCCACCCAGGCCTCATCGCCAAACTCTGCCTCTGCCTAGTCATGGCGAAAGTCACACGGCCGGGTCCAGCTTGGCATCTCCCACCGCGGGGACCTGGCAGCAAATCCGTGCAGCCGCGCGCCAGCCGCTCTGATCCACAGCAAGCGCCCCCACACCATTGGCCGCGTGGCGCACCCCCTTCTGCTCAGCACCCCACCCTGCCGGGCGTTTTCCCGCCGAGCGAGGTCGCGGGTTCAGATGTGGCTCTAATTGGCTCCGCCGCGGAGGAGCCTCCTTTCCCCGCGTCCCCCTTCCCTCCACCTGCGCGCTCCAGGCAGGAGGCAAATCCTGCCCGCGCTCCCAGGACTTCAAAGGAGGCTGCTGGCGGCTGGCTGAGGCGGGGATGAAAAGCCTGGATGGGCTGGAGCCCCAGCCTGGGGCCCCTGCGCCGGGGAGGCTGGGCAGTGGATTCCCGAGGACTCCCGAGTCTGCCAGACAGAACGTGGCTCCTTCCTGCTGGGGCAGCGGCTGTGATTGGCCCGCATCCCAGAGGGTCAGGGACCTGCTGGGACTCCCGGGGGGCCATGGTGTCCCCACGGTGCAGTCCAGGCGGCACTGCTTCAGGAGCCGGTCCACTGAGCCCCTCCCAGTTAATAGTAACCAAGGGGACCAGTGACAACACCCTTATGTCCCCTGGCCTCCTTGAGTGGAGGTACTTTGCCTCTTCCGGTAGCCATCTGGATCGGCAGAACTTCTCACGCAAATGGGACCACGGCGGTGAGTGGCTCAGCCCGGCGTCTGAGGCAGCTCCGTGTTTGATAAATGGCAACCTGAGCGGTGTTGTGCCAGGAGACGGCAGGCGCTGGCTGCCAAGCCTGGAGAAGGTGGCGGGGCGCCAAGTCCGGGGTTACCATTTCCAGTCAAAAACAAGGAATAGGCCTCATTTCCTTCTGGGCTCTGCAGCTGGCTTGGAAGCGGAGCACAGAATGCTAGTTAGACCTACTATGCGCTGCCCAGTTTACGTGTTTACTTCAGCGCACCCTTGCCCTGACCCTGCGGGGTGAGGAGGGGACTCCCAGGGAAGGCAACTTGGAAAGGTCCCATGACCCGGCCAAGGTCGCACAACCCCAGGACTCGGGCAGAGCCTCCCTGGCTGCCTTTGAAGGGCCGTCTTCACTCACACGGCCAAGGTCTTTGCTTCTTAAGAACAAGAATTGCCAGGCACGGTGACAGATGCCTCTAATCCCAGTGACTCGGAAGGCAGAGGCCGGAGGATCACAGGTTTGAGGCCAGAGGCAGCCTGTGCAATTTAGCAAGACCCTGTTTCAAGATAAAATATTAAAAATGGGCGAGGGGGCTTGCAACCCAGTGGTAGAGCACTTGCAAAGCATGCGAGAGGTCCTGGGTCCAATCCCCAAGTACCACCAAAAAAAAAAAAAAAACAAAAAAAAAACAAAAACAAAAAAAACCCAGAAAAAAAAAAAGAAAGAAAGAAAAAGAAAAGGACAAGAATTGGCCATTGGCCTCTTCTATGGCCTCTCCTCTTTCAGAGTCACCTGCCCGGCAGTCCTTGGCCTCTTCTATGGCCTCTCTTCCAGGGTCATCCACCCAGCAGTCCAAAGGAGGCTGCTGGACACCACAGCTACACAACCATACAAGCCCACCGGGAGGGCGGGGCAGTGTCCGTAGCAGCCCCTCCCTCTAGGAAAATCACAGCTGCCTCCTCCTTGAGGCTTACTAAGGTGCAGACGCCACCCCTGCCTGCCTCACGACATGTGGAGCCACCCCCTCCCCCGGGGCTCAGCTCCTCTGACCACCTGGCCAGGCCCTGCTCAGCCCAAGGTCCAGCACGCCGCCCTCCACAGCAGCCTCCCCAACCACCCTGTCCCAGCAGGGGGGCTCCCGCCTGCTCCGAGTGTCCCATGAGCCGTGTCACCCAGACTGTGGCCCTCACCTGATGCTGTGTGCTGGCACTTTTATTCCTTGAGTGAACCTCGGGGTTGGAGCCACCGAAATCCCCGTGTTTCAGAAGGGAAACTGAGGCCCAGGATGGGAGGGGCCCCCTAGGCTGGGAGCCGCTGTGCCCTGTGACTGCTGTCCTGTGTGTGTCGCCTGCAGCCGTGAGCTCTCCCAGGGCCAGAGTCCTCGTGAGCTGAGCACTCCTGGGGCCCAGGGGCAACCCTTGTTTTGCAGGGAGAAGCCACGGCCTGGTGGTACCGCAGCCTGCTGGCTGGAGTGTGGATAGGACGTGGACCCTTGGGTACCAGCCCTGGTAGCTTCCTGGGACTGAGAGCCAGGGGGACTTCTGAGCATGGAGGTGCGATGCCCACCCCTGCCAGGCCATGGGATGTCCCTCCACCACCCTCAGCCTTGATATCTATGCCCGGTTGTCCACCTGCTGTGGCCATCTTGGCACCATGGTAAACAGGGCACGTGGGTGGGGTTGGTTCACAGCAGTGGCCCCTGCGGAACCTGGACCTGGAGAGAGGCCGAGGGGCCCTGGGGTCCTCTGCGTCCCTCAGGCCCCGGCTGACGGGCCCAGGACATTGGCTGCCCATATGCTGTCCCTTCTCCCTTTGAACCCGCCTGGCTCCATCTGCAGAACCATGTGGGCCCAGCTCCCTTGGCAGAGCTCCTTGGCAGCACTTCCAAGACGCCGGCTGCTGGCTTCTGAGAATCCACACCAAGGAAACGCGTTCTGTCTGTCTTCCCACTCGTGGCACCCACCCAGGAGGCCTCGGCAATGGCCAGTGTGGCTATAGCAGTCACTTTCGAGCGGAAGCTGAGAGCCTGCCAGGAGCCTCAGAGTTAACCAATAGCTACTTCCTTCTTCTCCCACCTGGGGTCTCCATCGCCTTTGCCTAAGTGGGGATTCCTGAGACAGAAGGAGGGAGATGTGGACATTTTGGTCCATTACTTGGTTTTCCTGTCTGGCCAATCTTTGCTCTGGAATTAAAGGCCTCTTTGCTTGGCCACATCCAGACGGTTGGTGTCACCGAAGTCCAGCTGATGTCTGGAACTCTGAAGCCACAGCTGCAGATGTACCAGGCCCCAGAGTTGGACCCTGGGATTGGCCATCTGATGATCTGGGCCACATGATGCTACAGGGAGCACTGGACACCAGGCATGCCAGTCACCTGGGGTTTGAGCCCACAGATAAGCCAGCCCTCGGCAGAGGCCAGCGACCTTGCCAGCAGCCGCTCTCCAAGTACAGCAGAGATCCATTGGCAGGGGGTGAGATCAGCTAAATGGGCTGTGGCAGGGGTCTTTTTTTTTTTTTTTTTTTTAGTACTGGGGGTTGAACCCAGGGCCTCACGCTTGCATGCTCTGCAAGTGCTGGACCACTGAGCTGCACCCCCAGTCCATTTGAGACAGGGTCTCACTAAGTTACGCAGACTGCCTCTGGTCTCAGACTTGCGGTCCTCCTGCCTCTGCCTCCTGAGCCGCTGGGATTCCAGGCGTGCGCCACCGCGCCTAGCTCATAGGGATCATTTTTAAAATTAAGTAGAGTGGAACAGAGTAGAACGCAACAGAAGATGGCAGGGTAGATCCTTGCCATGCCAGGAGGCTTTTGTTTCAGATACAAAGGGGTGTGAGTCTGTGTGTGTGAGAGTCTGTGTGTGTGTGTGTGTGTGTGTGTGTGTGTGCAAGAGTCTGTGTGTATGAGAGTCTCTGTGTCTGTGTGTGTGAGTCTGGGCGTGTGTGTGTTGGCAAATTGTACTTCTTTGGGCCATGGTCAAGACGGCTCGAAGTCATTTCTCCAAAGCCGTATTGCAGGTGTGACTTGGCCCCTTAGCGATGGGTCACAATCTGGTGCCATCCCAGCCGAAGTCCCCACGTTGGCAAATACTGCTGTGCTTTCTAAGCAGGCGTTGGTCGCGACCATCGGACAGGAATGGCAGCCAGTCTCCATGTCTGCATTCTTCACAGAGCGAAGGCGAAATGCAAGGGACCCAGGTGGCCTCCTTGGGAGGGCTCGGCCTCTGGTGATCGGCACCCTGAAGGAGCCCGGGGGCAGTGGGGTCACGCCTGTGATTGGCACTAGCCACAAGGGTGGTGGGAAGGGGGTCCAAGGACTGGGCCAGGGGTCAGCTCTTGGCACAAGAGGCCCTGGCAAGGTGGTGCACCGCTGGCCAGTGGCAGATGCTGGACCTTGTGGCAGGACATCAGCCTTCGGGAACTGGCGCTGAGGGCAAGGTCAGCCTGTCCTTGGGCTGTGGAGTAAGTGTGGGCCAGGCCAGGTATTTCAGATACCAGCAGGGCCACCTGTGGCATAGTCAGCATCACAGCAATACAGAAGCCCCCACAGCACGACAAATCGACAGACATGTGGGGGGCGCTTACTGAGCCACTATTATGTGCCAGGTATGAGCTCAGTGGGTCATCACAGCCTCTGAGGGAGGTCTTGTTATGATCTTCCCTTTACAGATAAGGAAACCGAGTCTTGCAAAGGTGAAATAAGTCGCTAGAGCGATCCGTGCCGCTCTAGGGCTCCAGTACCCAGATGTAGGGCCCCTGGTTTCCTGGCCCTGGCCGGTGCCTCCTTTGTGCCTGGTGTACTCGGGGCCCAGTGGCCACTAGTGGGAGCCAGAGCTTCTGGTTCTGGCTCCACAGCCCCTCCTCCTGCAGAAACTGGCTCAGGCTGCCTGACGCTGACGCCTTCGCTTTTGGGAGCGCGGGAGCTTCTGCTAGGATTAGGCCTTTCAAAGGGCACGTGCTCAGGGTCCCAATCTGCAGCCGTCAATACGGCTCTCCACCACCTCTCAGATCTCTGCGAGCCTTATCGAATTTCCTTCTGCCCAGCCAGTCCCTCCTGAGGGCTTTGAAATTTCAGGACTGTACCAGGTTCAGGGCAGTAGAGCAAGAAAACAGAGGTGTCATCTCCCCCCAGCTCCATGACATCAGAGCTGCTCAGATGCCTGTGACAGATGCGTCCCCAGGGACTCTCGCATCTGGCACGCGCTCACCTGGCCGATTCCGCTGATCAGCCCTGGCACCCAGGCAGTTCCGGCCCGCTGAAATCAGGCTGCTTAGTAATGAAACTGGCAGCTCCGGGCTCTGCGGCCAAATCTTTAACGCATCAGATGGGGGCAGGTGGGCGGCAAGGGGAGCTGCCTCTGCAAATGAGCAGGAAAAGGCTTGTTAAACAGAAAGGCGGCGTGGGAAGGGTGGGGGCCCGGGAACACACTGTCAGCGATCTTGTAAATACTCAGGCAGCGCTGGCCTGGGCCGTTGCGGTTCCTATTTCAAAGCAATTTAACCGGTGGGATTCCAGACTCCCAAATCAGGAATGTTATTAAAATGAAGAACAGAGGCCGCTTGGTGGCTGGCTAGTACCCGAGTCATACCCTAGCCCAGCTGGGGGTTCCTCATCCTCCCCTGAGAAACACATGGCCCCGGAATTCCCAAGCACCCACCATTCTGCACCCTTGCTTATTGCGATTTGGGGAAGGGAGCTATTTGAGAGATGGGCTCGAGAGGTCCCATTTGAGGTGAGGGGCGCTGTTTAAAAACTTGAGAATGGGTTTCTGTTTGGTTTCATTTTGCCCTGGAAAAAGGTATCAGAGCCCTTCCTTGCTCATCCCTTTTTCTTGATCAATGGGGAAACTGAGGCCCAGGGCAAAGAAGGACCCAGCTCAGCATTCCACAGGAGACACAGAGGTTCCTGCAGAGATTCCTGGGAATATTTCAGGGACCTGTGGTCATTCAGCCACTTCTGCCTCTGCTCTGTCCCAACCTGGGCAGGTCAGGAGCAGGCTGGGTGCGGGACTGGGGTTCCCAGGATGGCTGGCACCGACTCCTCACCCTGGTCTTGCCCCCGCAGGTCTTCCAGCGCCGCGAGGATGGCTCTGTGAACTTCTTCCGCGGCTGGGAGGCGTACCGGGAGGGCTTTGGCAGGCTCACGGGGGAGCACTGGCTAGGTGAGATGCCCCCTCGCTGTCCTCCTCCCTGGGTACCCCGGGCTCAGCCGGGCTGTTGTCTCTGGGCGGAGCACCTATGTGGGCTGCAGGGCTCCCACTGCTGGAGGCCACCGACATGTGCAGGGCGGAAAGGGGCCGAGGCTTTGAGTGACCGAGCGCCTCAAGAAGCGAACCGTAATCCCAGAGGCTCGGGAGGCGGAGGCAGGAGGATCGCAAGTTCGAGACCAGAGGCAGTCTGCGTAACTTAGCGAGACCCTGTCTCAAGAAGTAAAAAAAATGGGCTGGGGGCGCAGCTCAGTGGTCCAGCACTTGCAGAGCATGCAGGTGCGAGGCTCTGGGTTCAACCCCCAGTACCACACACACACACACACAGAAGCAAACCAGAGGGAGTTTGTGGGTGCGTGAGCGCCACAGACACATGTGGGAGAAACGTAGAGGGGAGAGCCACGCGGGGTGGTGAACCTCTGCTACCCCAGCACTGGGGAGGCCGGAGAGAGAGGCTCAGGAGTTCAAGGTCAGCAAGACCCTGTCTCACCAGGAGGGTGAAGAGGATACCGAGGGTCCCACATTCCCCTGAAAACCGGGTGGGGAGGAGCTGTTGCTGCGACCAGAAGTCAGGAGCGAGGAGGCTTTGTCCTGTCGAGGACACCGTGGGAGCTGGTCTGGGTGAGCCACGGCAGGGCCAGGCCCCGTCTCAGGTACTAGGGGGACCAAGGATGACCCCGGCATTGCCCTGCCCTCGGGGTCAGCAATGGCCGTGTACCCCCAGGGAGCGGTAAGTTGGCACTCTTGGCAATGTGGCGCCACGTGTTCCCACGCGTGGCACAGGAGAGGGCTCACTGAGGTCTTGTTGGATTATCCTTACCTACTCAGCATGGCATCTACCTGTAATCTCACTCAAGGATTTAGCTCAGTTGGTAGAGCGCTGCTCTCCAGTCTCTGAGGTCCCGAGTTTGATTCCCAGCACCACAAAAATGGGAGAAGGATGTGGCGATCCACTCCCAAGGCAATCCTGAAATAAGCCATTGAAAACCCTATGAGGGTTGCTATGAGTCGGACACGACTTGACGGCACCTAACAATAACAACAACAATTTAAAGACGCACCAGTCTGGGGCCCAAGGGTACTTTCACAGGAAAGGTTGAGGCTTGAGGTGGAGGTTTTCTGCTTTGCATTTTTTTTTTTGTGGTACTAGGGTATTAAACCCTGAATGCGGGGTGCTCCACCACTGAGCTATACCCCAGACCCCCTTGTAAATTTTTTATACCTTTTGTTTGTTTGTTTTCTTTTTTGCCGTACTGGGGGTTGAACCCAGGGCCCCTGCAAGTGCTGGACCACTGAGCTGCGCCCCCAGCCCATTTTTTGGCTTTTTGAGACAGGGTCTCGCTAAGTTTCTCAGACTGCCTCGACTGGTCTCAAAATTGCCATCCTCCTGCCTCTGCCTCCCAAGCCGCTGGGATTACAGGCGTTCGCCACCGCGCCTGGCAATTTTTTATATCTTGAGACAATGTCTCACCAAGGTATGCAGTCTGCCTCTAGCCTCAAAATAAACACCTCACCAGAGCACCTTCTGACGGTCTCAAGGCCCAGTGTCTTCTGGCGCCTTAGCTTCCCAGGCATGGACGTCCCTGGGGCCAGCAGCTTGGGCAGGGGGTGAGGGACGAGACAAGATGAGCCCATGTGGTGTCCAGGCACCTCCTGAGGGGCCGAGGGTCCCAGGTGTGTGAGAACTTTCCAAGAGACTCTGGGGGAGGGCGGTGGGCAGGACCCAAAGGCAGGGGAGGGCTATCGAGGCAGAGGCAATAGCATGGTGACCTGTGCCACCTGCAAAGCCCCTGGCCTCTGACCCAGGGTCCAGGCCTGCCCTGCCGCCCTGGCTGCTGGATGGGTGCTGACCGCAGATGTCCCCACCCCCGTATGGACTTGAGGACCGCAGTCCTTGCTTCCCACATGCTTACCATGGGCTCTGCCCACAAAATCTCACCCCAGCTAGGAGGGTGGCCCTGCTGCCATCCTCCCCTCATTCAGATGGGGAAACTGAGGCACAGAAAGGCGAGACTTTCTGGGGAACACGGGCTGGGCATGTGCACTAGAGCTCATCTCACACTTTGAATCATTCCCTGAACAAAGTAGATGAAAGCAGGGGCTGGAGGGGGACCCTGTACCCATGTCTCCACCCACCCCCTTGGAGCCGCGTTGTCGGTTTGGTGGCATCTTAATTGAAATCTATCAGCAGCCGCAAAAGGTGCGGGAGGAAGCATTTAAGCGGGGCCTTGATTAGCTCTGCAGACAGTGGAGCCCTGACAAGAATGTCAACTTGGCAGGCCCTTCAGGCTCCCCGTGGTATTACTTCCCTCTCTTTCTAACTCCTTAGTCACCTTCTCATTGAGTGCTTTGTCTTTTCCTATTGAATTATGGGAGCTCTTTATATATTAAGGCTGTTGATCCTTTATCTGATACACATGATACACATTCACTCCTAGGCATTTCTCTTTCCAGCTTTTTTTTTTTTTTTTTGGCTATTGCTTATTTCCTGAAGTTTTAGATTTTTATGGAGTCAGTTCAACGGGCTTTTTAAAAAATACCTTCTGCATTTTAGGCCCTGCTTTTACTCCCCCAGTTTTAGAACATCTCCTACAGTTCTTCTCTTGTTTTTTTTGTGTTATGTTTTAGGTTCAGATCTGTAAGCCACCTGGAAGTTCACTGGGGTGACCATGGGAGGCTTGGGAGTCCAACAGGTTTCCTTTTTCTCCTTCTCCCTTAACCTTTGTCATTTGAACTCTGAGGGGTGAAGGGGCAAGTCCCCAGGCCTGGGTGCTTGGAGAGGAACAGTTTCTGTGGCTACTGGTAATCCTGGAAGGTTGGCAAGGGGTAGAGTAACCAGGGTGCAAAGACAGAGGGAGGCTGAGCCAGGGAAGGGGATGGAATTTGCTGCAGGCGTCAGGGAGAGCAGGGTGAGGCGAGCCAGAGAGGGACCCCAGAGCCCCTAGCCCCGTCAGGCACCCTGCTCAGCCACCCCTCATGGGCTCCAGGGAGGTGCGTCAGGAGCTAAGCATTGCCTAACCCAAAGCAGGAGTGAGCTTTGGTGGGTCTTTGGGTACCAGCAAGCATTTACAGCTGGGAAACGGAGTCTCCTGGCATCCTCTCCAGGCCGAGCTGTCTGCCTCTTACCCTATTGCTGGATGAAGTGATTTATCCTAGATCTGACTGACAGCAAGGAAACTCTTCCTTCTGCCTGGGTTCAAATCCCAACTCTGCCATTTACTAGCTGTGCGCCCTGGGCCAGTTAGTGCACCTCCCTGTTCCTCCAGCAGGGGCAGTGATGGTACCTGGCTTCCTGCTCCTTGGCCAGCAGCAGCAGACCCCTCCCCCCCACCGGGGTGCGTGCGTGCGTGTGTGTGTGCGCGCGCGCGCGCGCGCAATGGGCCAGGCACTCTTTGAAGAGCTGCACCCAGATTCTGTAATGAAATAGGACTCATTTTTTTTTTTATGTTACTGGGGGTTCAACCTAGGACCTCGTGCCTGCATGCTCTGCAAGTGCTGGACCACTGAGCTGCATCCCCGGCCCATTTTTTTTTTTTTTTTTTTTTTTTTTTTTTACTTTTTGAGACAGGGTCTCGCTAAATTTCACAGACTGCCTCTGGTCTTGAACTTGCAATCCTCCTGCCTCCACCTCCCAAGCCTCTGGGATTACAGGCATGCGCCACTGCGCCCAGCTAAATGGGACTCATCTTAACACTGTCTGGTTTGTTGTTCTGCCCGAAACACTCAGAATGGGGCGTGGCCCTGGCCAGTGACTGCCCAATGGGGCTATTGTCACTGTCACCTCCCTTTATGAAGCCCTCATGGCACCCCCTGCGCAGGTGTACAAGCCAGGCCCAGAGAGGGAGAGCGACTTGCCCTGGGACTCCACCCCCCGGGAGACAGGGCCTTGGGGCCCCACGCTCTCAGATTGCACCTCCTTGCAGGTCCCCGGGAAAGCATGGCTGGTGCCGGAGCTGCTGGGTGAGGGATCCTGTGATCACCCCCGCGGCTCCTGTGTCCCCGAGGCTCTGCCCATGGGCTGGCACTGGCTGGAGAGAGGCAGGAGGGGGGAGGCTGATGAGTCCCCACGCACCGCTGCTAGCCTGCGAGGCGGTTAATTACAGCCTTCTTAATCAAGAGTTAATCACGCCAGCAGGGAAGCTCTGAGTGTGAGACCCCGAGCCAGGGGGAGGAACGAGGCAGGAGAAGGGGGGGTGGCGGGGGAGTGGGGGCCAGGCCCTGGCTACAGCAGGAGTTGCCGGGCCCCCCTCCTGCCCCGCCTTGGAGGCCAGGGTCAGCACTGTCTGGTACAGACATGCTGCTCTCGGGCCCTTTTGCCCTGGTGGGAGACAGCAGGGACCTGAAAGATAAACCTTAGTGGAAGCCCCCTTGGGTTGGCAGAGGAGGACCCCACCCTGACGGAGGCCGGGCACCCTACCTGAGGAGGAGCGGAGACCTGAGAGTGGAGAGAAGGTAGCCAGGTGAGGTGTAGGGACAAGTGTCCCAGGGAGAGGGAACAGGGTGTGCAAAGGCTCAGAGGCCAGGTTCAGGGAAGTGTGAGTCCCAGATAAGGGTGTGAGGGAGGATAGGGGCTCCATCATCCCTGACTCTTGACTTTCTACCAGTCGTCAGCCCGAGCTCCTGCATTCAGAAGGTGTGGCCCAGCTTAGGGTGAGTGGAGAGAGCCAGATGCGAAAACTCCAGCCTCCTGCCGGACACAGGGTGTAGGAAGGGTGGAGGTCAGAGCTGCCAGCAGCCATTGGGTGTTTGTTGCCCTTTTGGTCACCAAACAAATGAGCTCAGCTCTCATCTCTCGTCTTTTTCTTTTCTTTTCTTTTCTTTCTTTTTTTTTTTTTTTTTTTTGTGGTACTGGGGGTTGAACCCAGGGCCTTGCGCCTGCATGCTCTGCAAGTGCTGGATCGCTGAGCTGCACCCTCAGCCCATTTTTTTTTTTTTTTTAACTTTTTGAGACAGGGTCTTGCTAAGTTACACAGACTGCTCCTGGTCTCGAACTTGCGATCCTCCTGCCTCTGCCTCCCGAGCTGCTGGGATGACAGGTGTGCATCACTGCGGCCGGCTCTCTCCTCTGTTCTTCTGGTGGGGGTCCTCTCTGCCCCACCACATCTCTCTCTGTTCTCTCTCCCCATTCAGGGCTCAAGAGGATCCACGCCCTGACCACGCAGGCCACATACGAGCTCCACGTGGACCTGGAGGACTTTGACAACGGCACCGCCTATGCCCACTATGGGAGCTTCGGCGTGGGGCTGTTCTCCGTGGACCCCGAGGAAGATGGGTACCCGCTCACCGTGGCCGACTACTCAGGCACCGCAGGTGAGGAGCCAGGGGTGGGCGGCGGGGCTGGGGTGCGTGGAGAGAGGCTGTCCTGCTGGGCGGAGCCCTTCTGCCCTCAGGGGGAGGCTGGGGTGCGTGGAGAGAGGCTGTCCTGCTGGGCGGAGCCCTTCTGCCCTCAGGGGTCAGGGTCAAGGCCGCTTGCCTGCACTTCTGGGTCCCATTTTGTCCCCATCCCTGCAATGCCCAGGTAGCAGTGCCTGTTTGGTCCACCCGTTCCGCAGATGAGGAAGCTGAGCACACAGCCAGGGATCAGGGGCTGCCTGGGGCTGGGCTCCTCCCCAGGCTGAAGTGGGGAAACCAGGGGAGGGACAGAGGCTGGCAGGAGGGCTGAGGTATGGCCCCGGCCCCTGTGGTGGCCCTGGGTGTGCTGGTGAGCTGCACAGCCCCCCACGTGTGGGCGCGGGGGCGTGTGTGTCCGCGTTCACCCCCACATCCAGGGGAGTGTGTCGCAGCCGCACGAGGCCGGTGAGTGTGCCGGAGCCCGTGTCCACCCCCCCGTGGCCCTGCCCACGCAGGTGACTCCCTCCTGAAGCACAGTGGCATGAGGTTCACCACCAAGGACCGTGACAGCGACCACTCGGAGAACAACTGTGCCGCCTTCTACCGCGGCGCCTGGTGGTACCGCAACTGCCACACGTCCAACCTCAATGGGCAGTACCTGCGGGGCGCGCACGCCTCCTACGCGGACGGCGTCGAGTGGTCCTCCTGGACCGGCTGGCAGTACTCGCTCAAGTTCTCCGAGATGAAGATCCGGCCGGTCCGAGAGGACCGCTAGATGGCGCGCTGCCGGCCCCGCTCCATGCGCCTGCTGTGAGCGCATTCTCTGCCCACCCGTGCATGACCGACCTGCTTGTCAATAGGGGTGGCCCGGGCCAGCCCCACACTCAGCCCTCTGGGGTGGCCACACTTCCGCCTCTCCCCGTCCCCACCCTACCCACCTCCCCCATTAGCAGCCCACATTCTCTCTTGCCCCTGCCAATGAAGGCTGGCGAACTTGACCCTGAGTTCGACCTTCCCAGACTCTGGTTCCTGAGCCACACCTGCTGTCCCCTGGCAGGGACGGTGGTGTGTGCTATGTGCCCTGGCTCTGGGCCAGGCCTCCGGGCAGCACCCCTGCTTTGCCTGCCCAGACACCTGTCTTCATGGAGATAGAGACAGCAGGGCCCTGCCAGTGGGTTGGAGGGGACTCTCGGGCTTCCTGGGACCAGGGCAGCCCCTGTAGCCCT
This sequence comes from Pedetes capensis, assembly GCA_007922755.1. Classification (NCBI taxonomy): domain Eukaryota; kingdom Metazoa; phylum Chordata; class Mammalia; order Rodentia; family Pedetidae; genus Pedetes; species Pedetes capensis. Next base: position 82,694 of record VMDO01007426.1, read on the forward strand.
CCGGGTGTCACCCGTACCACATTTCATTTGTTCCTGGAGACCCCCTCTCCCTAGAGGCCCTGAGGCCGGGGCTGGAGGCTGGGTGGCAGAGTCCAAACTGGGGCGCAGCTGCCTACAGGGACCCAAGTCCAAGACTGAGGCTGGTTTCCGGAGGCTGCCGTACTCGTGCAGGCCTGGCAGGCCCCCGGTCCCCTGGCTGCTGTGCCCATCTGGTCTGTCCTGCACAAATGAGGTCCCATTGGCCCCCACCCAGCCCTACTTCTCCAGCCTTGGGGTGTGGTGAGGTTGAGGCTGCACCACGAGCCTGGGCCCAGCCAATAGGAACCTCTTGGCTTTGGGGCTGGAGCCAGCACTTGCACCCCTACGCCCACCCCATCCACTGCCATGGACTAGTCCAGGATTCTGAGATCCTAGGAGTGCAGGACTGGAGAGGGAGGCCGTACAGCCCAAGGCTGCCCCCTGCTGGCCATTGTGGGCATCGCCACCTGGGCTGGCAAAGCCATGTAGTCCGCCGGAAGAGGGTCTCACTGGGCAGCTGGAGGCGGAGGACAAAGCAGCTCCTGGACATTTCCTCACGGAGCCATCCCAACACCCCTGACACTGTGGTTGGCTCCCCACGCAGGTGGGCTCTGCAGGCCACCAGTGGCAGCGGCCAGGAGCACGACATCCCAGCCTCATCTGCCCTCTGCAGTGTGGGGTCCTCCTGTGCTCGTGTCATGATCAACACCAGGGCTGCCCCCAGTCCTGCAGTGGGGAACCGATGGGGCCATTCTAGGGGCCCCGGGGAACAGCACCTCCTTGGGCAGGAAGGATGGACGCCCGGAGGCAGGAAGGTGGACAGAGGGGACCCCGTTCTCCCTGTACTATCACCGTATGTTGGAAGGCCGAGGGCCCCCTGAGGCCCCCTGAACTGCAGCCTTCAGGGCATGAGAAGCCTCATCGGCATGGCCTAAAGCTGCCCTGGGTGCCAGACCAGGTCGCCGCCCGCTTGGCACCCAGCTGGAAGCAGAGGGGGCCAAGACGCAGCTGGTTGCAGCCCAGTGGAGTTGTCTGTCCATCCCCTGGAAACCAGGGCTCCTAGCCACATTGCAGGGGTGGGGGGGACGCTTGTTGCCTGTTTCCGGAGCTTCCTCGCCTCCCTCCCTGGTGACCTACAGCCCACGCTGTTTAGAAGGGCCCAGCGCCTTCCGATGTGTCATCAAAGTCCGGCAAGCGTGACGCTAATGGGCTCGCGGATGTGTGGGTGGGGCGGAGGCAGGGCCAGGGCTTGGCTGCAGGACAGTCATCTGGAGCGTGCCTGGTGGGGGATGGTGGGGCAGTGGGGGCAGGGAGGTGGCCTCCAGGAGCCTGCAGTCCAGCCCAGGCAGCGCAGGGCACGGTCTCCCCAGAGCCCCAGCAGGGGCCAGGGCCTTGCCCTCCGGCTGGTACCCCGCCGGGGCTGTGGGGAGCAGATGCCCTACACAGCTGCGGGGCCACAGCCTCCATCCGGCCCTGGCCTCCAGGCCCACAGTCTGGTTTCAGTGCAGATGGCTATCACTGGAGATGGAGGGACCCGGGGGCAGGGATACTGCGAGAGACAACGGGGACAGGCAAAAACATCGAGAACTGAGGGATGGAACCAGGCTGAGGGACCAGTTGACACGCAGGTCACCAGGGCCCTGTCACTGCACCCAGCCCTTGCCCCATTGAGCCCAACCTGATGGCTTGGCAGAGGGAGGCCTGACCCCCAAGCCTGTGTCCCTTGATGCCATGTGACCAGGCCCCCTACCCGTTTCCTCCGCCTCTTGGGGACAGAATGAGCCGAGCTAGGACGGGGTCTCCATACCTCCACATCAGGATCTAGGACGGTACCACCCTTTGGATGGAAAGAGATCCGTCCAAACATCCTTCCCACCCAGACATGGGGTTCCTGCCCCCGGCTGTGGACACACCTGAGTAAAGCCTGAGCGCTCCGTGTCCACCTTGGTTCCACAGTGTCCTGGGCACAGTGGGTGTTGCTCCTAAGCCGTGCGTGAACAGTTTCTTGCACTTGTCCCTGGGGCGGGAGTGGCATTGCTGGTGCCCCCTCCTCCTAACACCTCTGCTGCCCAACCTCAGCCATACAGCTGGGGCTGGCTGGGACTGGAACACCAGAGGCCAGGATGTGCAGTGGCTGGAGACCCGTCATTCAGGAGAGATCGGAGGAACTGCGAGGCCACCAAGCAGTGCCAACCTGAACCCCCTGCCACATGGGCGACCAGGAGGACTCGGGCCCCAGGTGGGGGAGGGGAAAGTGGCATGTGAGCGGGGGCCTGTGGGATCGCTGAGCCCTGTCCTGGGGTCTGAGGAGCAGCATGTGGCAGGGGCCTTGCGGAGCCCAGGACTGGGAGAGGAGACACAAAGCGCTGAGGCGCGTGGCTGGGCCCGGGGCCTCCGTCTCCATCTGCTCGCGGAGAAGCTTCCCAAGCTGTGGGTGGCGCAGGCAGGCACAGGACGCAGCCACACTGGGCCTGAGGTTGGGGCTCAGGGTTGGAGGGGAGCCCAGGCTGGTCACCGTGTGCTGGACAGCTAAGGCTGCCTGGTCACCGCGTGGACATGCAGGGGCTGGGGAGGCACTGCGAGGGTGAGCGCGGCACCCCACTGACAAACGGCACAGGGCGGTCGCCCCTGTGGGCTGTGTGGACTTGGCGTCACGAACATTCCCATCTCCAGTAAAGTCTGTGTGACCCGGCTCCAGCGTCCTCTCGGACCCTGCTCCATGCCCCACGGCACAGCAGGGAGTGGGGGAGGTGCCTGGGGTTCCAGGACTGTCACTCACTCTCCTTCCTCAGAAAGGACCGTCCTCTTTTACTGGAACAATCATGCGCGTTTTCGCACCCCAGGGCTGCTCAGCCCCTTCGCAGAGCCAGTTCTGGCTATGGCTGTGGCTGGCGAGGTCTGGCTGCCTCCCCAGCTGGCTGTGCTCCCAGGCTAAGCCCCCCACACCTGGGCTGGGCTCCAGCGGTTCCCATCCGTGTCCCCAGGGTGATAAACTGTCCCAGCAGGTCTCTCTTAGGGCTGACACTGCAGTTCTGTGAAGTCCAGACTCTCTGGGGAACTAAGAGTCCCTAATGGCTACGTATTCATAAAACCAGCAGGAGGCTTGCCGGTGAAATAGCGCCCTGAGCTGTCTACAAAGACAAGGTGTTTATCTTGGGCCAGGGTCTTGGGAAGCTCCAGGGTGGAGGCAGCTGCAGGAGTCCTCACAGCAGCCAGAGCCACAGTGCCTGCCCAGACCCAGGTCCCCAGAGTGCCAACCCCACTGTCCCCTCCAGTGTCCTGGCTCATGCAGCCTATGCATGCCCCAGCTAGGACGGATCAATTTGGCCCCGGGTCAGCAGACAGAGATAGGAGTGCCAGGGCCTCTGGGCCGGTCCACAGAGGGGATCATCGCCACCTGCCTGCCGTGGGGTCCCCCTTGGGGGGGCTATGCCCATCCAGCCTGCCAACACAGGCCCTGGGGATTCCAGCCCCTTCCTGGAGTGGCTGGGGACCTGCCCGGGGTCTGCCTCTCCTCCCAGTCTCCAGCGCCCCACCCAGGTAAGAGGTGTCTTGGTTCTCACCAGCTCTGCAGTTACCCGAGGGAAGGCACAGCATGGTGTCTTCAACATTCCATTAGCCAGGGGAGGGAAGGCTGGGCTCGGGAGGGTAGGCGAGGGTCCCCTGGTAGTGTCCCCCACTGCTCCCGAGACAGTGTGAGCCAGCTCCACGCTCGAGGGAGAGCTGGGGTCCCAGGCAGGGGCTCAGCGCTGTGCTGGGCACCCTCCCCACGGTGGCTTCCTGGGAGCAGAGCACTGAGGACAGCCTTGCTCCGACGTGCCCTGACCCGCTCTGCTGCTGCGGTGCCATCACGAGTCACAGGCGGCAGAGGGACACATCCGACTTTGCATTCACTGATCTGCGATGGTCAGCAGCCATGACAGGGCTAGAGCTGAGCCCAGCGTCCAGAGGGTGTCCCCAGTAAAAGAAGCAGACTGGGGAGGGCCACCTCGCAGTCCCGCACACTCACTGAGGGGCAGAACAGCTGAAAACAGCGCCCTGGCCTCTGAACTCACCTGTGGAAGCCCCAGATTAGAGGCTGAGGAGTGACAGACGTCATATCCCCTCCGCAGGTGTCAGCGTGGGAGGAGGGCGGGTTGATGGCCAGGTCACCAGCACACCCCAGGGCCTAGATCCAGGCTAGGTGAAGAGTGTGGCCTCAGGGCATCCCCACGGGCACGGATGTGGGCGTGAGCGCTCCCTGCGGAGGGTCCGAAGGACTAGGTGCCCCGGCCACCCGGCAGGCCAGCAAGCGGAGCTGGGAGACAGTCCGCATGGGGGCCGGGCACCAGGCCTGGCAGTGGGGTGTGACCGTGTGAGGATAGACGCCATCCAAGGCACAAACCACTGTGGGGCTGGGGCCAGGGCAGCCGTGAGGCCCCGGCCCGGCCTGGCCTCCCCCGCAGCTCCAGAGCAGCCGGGGTCTGCCACTGTCCTAGAAAGGGGCCATCGGCCTCAGGCTCCGTGGGTATCTGGAAGTTTCTGGCCCACGAGAGCAGACCTGTGAGAGCTGCCAGGCCGTGGAGAGTGAGGTCAACCTCCGGAAGGCAGGGCCATCGTCATTCCCGTGGGTGGCCATCGAAGCCTCTCCCCGGGACTCGAGGGTCTGTGCCCGACATTCCCTGTTAATGATGCGGCTCCTCTCGTCAGTCCACATCCTGTTTGCACCAGGTCCTTATCTGGTAGCTGGCACTGCCCCGTCCTTCGATACCAGCAGCCCCAAAGGAATCCCAGGGCCAGGAATGCACGGCAATCAGGCCGCCCACAGGTCTGGACACCTGGGGCATCTATATAAAGCAGGGACATCCCGGGAGGGCAGTCGTGCCTCCTGGACAAGGACCAGAGCCCGCAGTGGTGCCCAGAGACCCAGCTGACAACTGAGAGCAGGCCAGCGGCACAGTGAGTACAGCCCCGTCTCCAGCAGAAACCCCGGCACAAGAAGACTCAGGCCCCACAGGGAAGGCCCCAGGCCAGGGAGCCCCACGACCCATCTTGATGACACCTACTGCTGCTAGGGTGGCCGAGGCCACGCACTAGGGGTGAGCCGGGCTTCCACCTTGCACTTTTCCTGCTCTTTCCTTGATCCTAGGTGCTTTCTTGGTGGTGAAGGTCCCCAGTTTCTACCAGATCCCCAAAGTCGTCTCTGCCCCCCAAGGGGGGGAACAGTGACTTCCTGCCCACATCAAGACGAGTCCTTTCTAGAGAGCTGAGGCTACCCAGATGCATTTACCCACCAGGGCAGAGCCTCCCTCTGCACACACTACTGAGTCAGGGGAAGGGGGCTTTTCCTGCAGAAGCCACCTGAGAGGCCCCTCTAGGGCTATGTGGCCTGGGCAGGCTCGCTCCAGCCTTTCTGGCACTTTCCTGCCTGAAGAGTGGGAAGGACCACAGTGGCTAGACACCAGGCTCACTGTGGAGTTGAAGCAGAGCTGTGCGTGGCAAGTCTTTGGTCCAGATCCCTGCCCACCCACGGTGCTGAGCCCTCTGCACCCCTCTCATCTGCTCCTGCCCAAGGGGGGTGTCTTGAGTTAGTCCAAGTGCCACAAATCTACCAAATCCACTGTGGAAACAACTTGTTTCCGTGTTAAAGGGACAGCAGAGTGCCCCCGCTAACCAGCTCTGCTAGACTCATTCACTGTCAAGTTGAAAACACCAGTGGGTGCTTCTCACTTTCTACCCATGGCTCTGAGACGATACAGCCCGAGAGTTCAGAATCCTAAGAAAAGAAAAATGAACCCAAATTCACAAGGCCCTCTGGGGGCCGCCTGTGCGCTGCTGGGAGCCATCAGGCAGCTGGGGTGTTACAGTGTGAAGGCACCAGGGCAGTCGGATCCTGGGGACCGCAGGGGAGTGAGAACCACCCAATTGGTAGTGCCAGCCACTGAGCCTGCTAAGAAACGAAGGCTGGCCTGTGAGGCGGCTTGGAAGCTGGGAGCGATTGTTGCCCAGGCCTCCGGGAGTCAGTGGCCAAGGTGTTGAGTGTGGCCACATGCCAGCCTCTAACTCCCTCTTCTCCTTCCTCTGGGCAGATGAGGGGCCCACACTTCCTGCCCTACCTCCTCCTCCTGCCACTGGGTGCCTGCTTGCCTGTGCTGGACAGAAGTGGGTCTGCGGATGACATGGATGGCATCGGAGCCGGTGTGAGCTGGGGCCTCCTGGCTGAGGGGCGCAGTCCTCCCTTTGTGGGGGGTTTCCTGCTACGCTCCAGAGCCCTGCAGCAGGCCCTGCTCCTCCTGGCCAAGGAGCTGCAGGCCTTGCACAGAGAGAATGCGGGCGCCCACCTGAGGAGGCAGGACTACATCCGCGAGGCCGACTTCCAGTCCACCATCGATCAGAAGCCGACCATGGTCCCACTGGAAAGCATTGCCGAGGAGCTCAAGAAAAGGAAGAGGAAGAAAGCCGGCTTCAAGTTCCGCTTCGGCCGGTGAGGGCCAGGCTGCCTGGAGGGGCCGAGTGCACTCTGCCCCAGCCTGGTCACTGTCCTCCCCTCCAGCCTTGCTCTGATGCCATGTCAGTAGGAGGCCTGCCTAGCGATGGGCTGACTTTTGATTCCCAACTTTGCTGAAACAAAAAACCCTGATGGTGTGGAAAGGGGGGCGAGCAAGAGCAAGCTGTGTCTCGCGTGGGAAGGCAGCGCCGCATGTCCACCCAGCGGCCAGGCTGCTGCCTGCCTGGGCCTCCTCTTCCCCTGCAGTGCCTGCAGCCCACCCCAGGCCCCAGGGGCAGGCAGGAGGCTGCGGCTGGGCCATGAATAGGAACCGGCAGAGCTGGCTGTGCGGCGCCCAGGGGAAGGCAGGTGGACCGGGTGATTACAGAGGGGTAAGCAAAGTTTTGACAGCCTCCACGGGGACATCGGTAGCTCACAAGCAAAAGGCAACTGCGAACGAGTGTATTCCACTGGGTACCGAGCCTGGTTCTGAAAGCTTAAAAAAAAAAAAAATGAAGAAAAGAAAGAAAACCAAGCAACCCAAACAACCCCCAAAACAGCAGTGCTTGTCTCCGCCCCATTAACATGAGATCTCTGTGGCAAGAAAGCCCTGCCGTGGTGTAGAGCTGCCCTCAGCGCAACTGCCTGACCCTCTGACGCCTGGCCTTCTTGGTGCTACAGTGTTTGCCAACCAAGCGCCCCATGGGAGATCAACTAGGAATGTATTTTTGCTACAGCAAGGTTGGGTTTCAAATGCTCAGAGTAGGAATGTGTTATGTGTATCTTTTGAAATAAAAGTTGTAGCAACTGCACAACCGTCCTAGAAGGCTGGCCTCTTCCCTCCAGGTCCTCTGGGCCCCAGAAACTTCCTTCTCCTGAGCTGAGTGCCTTTGCCTGGGGCGATGGAAATCCTGCCCCACACCTCCCCTGCCTGCCCTTAATTGGCAGCTGGGCAAAGGCACGGGGAGACCCGGTGCTGGCTGATTTCCTCCCCACTCAGGGCTCCTTCTCTGGTTTTCTAGAATAAGGAACATTAGCAGAACCCATGTCTCCACCCCAGCTAAATCCAGCGCTCAGCTAGGGTGGCTGAGCCTGGGCTGGCAGAGAATCCCCTGCGAGTCTGCCCTGGCGGCCCCTGTGTCCACCCTACTTCAGCTGCACCAGTCAGAAGCTGCTGGCTCCTGGGCTGGCTGGGACTGCCTGCCCCGATGGGAACTGCTACTGATGTTCCTAGGGCAACATGTCCCTTCTCCTTTGAGTTGAGGCCTGTCTATTCACAATTGAATAATTTTCCATTGAGCTGCCACAATTAATTGGTGGATTTTTATTAGCCTTTTAGATCCACATGGAGCTGGGCCCGATTTGGCACCTTGGAGTATTTGAGCATTTTCCATTCTATTAGAGACTTACCTTCCCCAATTGTTGTTGCTGTTGTTAGGTGCTGTCGAGTCGATATCCGACTCATAGCGACCCTCAGAGAGTTTTCAATGGCAGACTGTTTCGGGATTGCCTTGGGAGTGGATTGCCAGGCCCTTCTCCCATTTTTGCAGTGCTGGGAATTGAACTCGGGACGTCAGAGACTGCAGCGCAGCGCTCTACCAACTGAGCTAAATCCCAGCCCCCTTCCCCAGTAGCAGCTCTCAATCCTGGGAAGCCGGATGTGCAGGTGGGGCGGGAGGCAGGTCCAGGGCAGGGCAGTCATCTGGAGCATATCTGGTGGGGGATGGTGGGGCAGTGGGGGCAGGGAGGTGGCCTCTAGGAGCCTGCAGTGCAGTGCAGCCCAGGCAGCACCGGGCACTGTCTCCCCAGAGCCTCAGCACCACCCTAGGCCAGCGCCCTGCCCTCCGGCTGGTACCCCACAGGGGCTGTGGGGAGCAGATGCCCTACACAGCTGCGGGGCCACAGCCTCCATCCTGACCTGGCCTCCATGGCCCATAGTCTGATGTCAGTGCAGATGGCTATCACCGGAAATGGAGGGACCCGGGGACAGGGATACTGCGAGAGACAATGGGGACAGGCAAAACATCAAGAATTGAGGGATGTGACCAGGCCGAGGGACCAGTTTACTCGCAGGTCACTAGGGCCCTGTCACTGCACACAGCCCTTGCCCCGTTGGGCACAACCTGATGGCTTGGCAGAGGGAGGCCTGACCCCCACCCTGTGTCCCACGATGCCATGTGACCAGGCCCCCTACCCATTGACTCCTCCTCTTGGGGACAGATTGAGTCGGGCTGGATTGGGGTCTCCATACCTCCACATCAGGATCTGGGACGGTGCCCCCCGTCCATCCAAACCTCCTTCCCATGCAGA
>VMDO01007427.1:8600-19235 GCA_007922755.1 Pedetes capensis
TTACTTGTGATTGTGAAAAAGTGGTACAAGTATTTTGGAAAAATATATAAAGTACATGAAAGTCCTGACATTAATGAATGATTACTCATTGCCATGTTCTTTTGTTTGTTTGTTTTGAGTTTTGTTTGTGGTACTGGGGGTTGAACCCAGGGCCTCATGCTTGCATGCTTTGTAAGTGCTGGATCACTGAGCTGCACCCCCAGCCCATTTTTTAACTTTTTGAGACAGGGTCTCTCTAAGTTATACAGACTGCCTCTGGTCTCGAACTTACGATCCTCCTGCCTCCGCCTCCCAAGCCGCTGGGATAACAGGCGTTCACCACCATGCCAGGCTCCCAAATAAATTTTTAGAGTATATAGAAAAGCAGGGCTTCAAACCTGTGAAAAATTGGGTACAGGTTCAACATTGAAAATTTAGAGGGCTCATTTCAGATTCAGGGTTAAAATTTTAATCTTGAGTGTAGACGTTGTTGTCGTTGTTAGGTGCCGTCGAGTCGGTATCCGACTCATAGCGACCCTCCTAGGGTTTTCAATGGCTGTTTCGGGATTGCCTTGGGAGTGGATTGCCAGCCCCTTCTCCCATTTTTGCGGTGCTGGGAATTGAACTCGGGACCTCAGAGACTGCAGCACAGCGCTCTACCAACTGAGCTAAATCCCAGCCCTTGAGTGTAGATAGATGAGTAAATTTTTTTCAGTTTTTATTTTTTTGTACATAGGTATGTATGTCATCCTTGGGAGCTGAAGCAAAGGCTTTTGCACGTACTTTGCAGGTGCTCTACCACTGAGCTGCATCCCCAGCCCTCTTTAATTTTTTTGTCTTGAGACACGGTCTTGCTTAATTATGCAGGCTGCCTCTGGCCTTGAACTCCTGATCCGTCTCCTGCCTCCCAAGTTACTGAGATTACAGCATGTGCCACCACACCTGGCTCTTTCAACTGTTAAATAACTAATGATATAAAAATAAAACAAAAAGTCATTAAAAGCTTAACCTGAGCTCAATTTTTCACTGAGTTCAGGTTTAGAAAAAAATTTTCAGATGCTTGAACCAAAATTAATTCAGAGTTCAGTTTTATGTTTGGTTTGAAGCCTTGTTTTCTACACATAGGATTTAAACCTGAACCCGGACCCCTCTAAATTTTAACATCATTGAACCTACACCCAAACTTGAACCCAATTTTTTTGTGGGTTTGAAGCCCTATAGAAAAAACTAATTTGGAGCTGAGAGGAGAGGCAATAAATTGATATCCAGCCCAAGAAACAAATGTTTCAGGGAAGATCCTTGTAAATACATTATTGCATACTAGCTGAACGTTTTCTTAGATTCCAAGACTTAGAACTGATAGATGAAAAGGGGTACAGTCTGCTGTCAAGAAAGACTTCAATCAGTAAATTGAACTTACCCTCCTTGTTAGATAGTATTTGGGAGATTCTAGCTCTTCACACTTTAGTTAGCCTTAGGGATCATTGTTCTTTCTAATATTTACAAATCTGGTAAGCCAAAAAAAAAAAAAATCTCATTATTGTTTTTTATTTGTATTCAAAAATTTAGTAGGGCTGTCAGAGCTTTTATATGTTTGTGTTCCCTTTAAAAAATTCTTTTGTGCATTTTGTTTCTGTATACTTTGTCCATTTAAAAAATTGAGACATGGTCTTTTTATTATTGATTTATAGATGCTCTTTATGTATTAAATACCAGAAAGTTTAAATGTTTATGTAGACAAGTCGCGTGTTATTTCATTTTTTATATTTAAAATTTAATTTTTTTGGAAGTCATTTTAGTATAATGTGTGAGGTAGGTGATTTTTTGTTTTGTTTATATTATTTGGGGATTGAACCCAGGGCCTTACACATACTTTGCAAGTGATCTACCACTGGGCTGCACCCCCAGTCCATTTTTAATTTTTTTTTTTTTTGCTATTTTTGAGTCAAGGTCTTGGTAGGTTACACAGACCGCCTCTAGCCTCAAACTTGCAATCTTTCTGCCTCTGCTTCCCCAGTCACTGGGATTATAAGCCTGCACTAGCACACCAGGCTGGTAATTTTTTTGGTTCCAGTAATGTTTACTATGGAGAAGGACCTGGCAATCCACTCCCAAGGCAATCCTGAAACAGTCAGCCATTGAAAACCCTATGAGGGTCGCTATGAGTCGGATACGACTCGATGGCACCTAACAACAACAACAACGTTTACTATTTTATGTCTTGTGTCATATATTAATTTGTGTTACGTGTCTGGATATGTGTATGGACTTTAAATTATTTTCTTTTGATTTTTAGTTAATTGCTTTTCATTTTCTTTCAGAACAGGACGCTGGCCTTGATGCCCTTTCCTCTATCATAAGTCGCCAAAAACAAATGGGGCAGGAAATTGGGAATGAACTGGATGAACAAAATGGTAAGAACAAGTCTGAGATAGATCAGATTTACCGCTGGCTATAAATTCTATAGGCTTGAGTATTTGTGGAATGATTTTAATATTCTGCAACATAAAATGATTTAATGTCTAGTTTGTTATGTTTTAATGCAGTTGAAGGTGGTTTGTGGCCTATTTAGATTATAGTTATAAAATACTATGTAAAGAAATCCGAGCTAAGTGCTGTGGTGCACACCTGTGATGCCAGCAGCTCAGAAGGCTGAGGCAGGAGGATTGCAGGTTCAAGGTCAGAGGCAGTCGGTATAACTTAGCGAGACCCTGTCTCAAAAATAATAAAATGTCCTGGAGGTGCAGCCTAGTGGTAGAGCACTTGCAAAGTATGTATAAGGCCCTGCGTTCAGCTGCTTAGGACTGCAAAAAGAAAAAGATTGATAAAAATTTTCCAGTTCTCAATGACTGCTTTTAGAAACACTTTATGATCTGTTTGTCCCAAGAGGTTTTCTTTTATGTGGCAATGGTGTGAAATTGCTCAGTGCTTGGTGCACTCCGATGCAAAGCCCGAGGCTATGTGGGCCTGGTGTTGTCTACACACCCAGCAGAGTTTGCTGTCCTTCAACCATAAGTACCAGGCTGCAGGGAACAGAAGTGTTCGAAGATGCTCATTCAGGGCCTAAAAGGACAGATCTGGTTTGAGAGAGACTAACTTGCAAACGACTGCAGTCCAGATTGGGAGAGACAGAGCTTTAAGGCATGGAGGCTACCCGGAAGCCCCTGGTACTTGAACCGTGTAGTGTGCGGGGACAGGAGTGTGAGTGAGAGTTGATTCAGGAGGAATGGTGGGAAAAAAGGACAGATGTCGGGGACGACAGTGCTCTCACAGCTTTGGACACAGACAGGGAAATTGAGAGGAGTCCCCGGTTTGTGAGGGAAGAGCGTAAATCCAGATTAGACGTGTCCAATCAGGAATGCTAGTGAGAAGTCCAAATGGCAGAGTCACTTGACAGTTGGAGAAATGGTGCCACAGCCCAGTGAGAGGACAGGAGAAAGAGCCAAGAAAAGCCTCAGCGCATAGGTGAAATGAGAAAGCCTAAGGCAGGCGAGTTCCAGTAAGCTAGCGTTTACAGAAGCTCCTACTGTGTACTAAGCGCTGTCATCTACACGGTTTCATTTAATCTGTACAGAACATCGTGAAGACACGTTGTTTTCACTTGTTAGAGATGGAGCTCAGAGCAGCTGAGAGTCCTCCTGATGCCAGGTCATTTATAAATGACAAGAGTGACATCCTAGCTCAGGACTTTGATTCTATTGTGCCTAATTTTCCTCCTATACCGGCTTCCTCTCCAAGGAAGGTAAAATAGGGAGAAAAAAGTACAAAGTCAAAGGTTCCGAGGTTTCTCCATGATGGCACGGCTTGAAAAGTTACCATCACGTACGCGCAAGCGTGGAAGTGCGGCGATTAGACAAAGGCGCGCTCTGCAGGGAGGGCCGTGTTTGCCAAAACCGGACAACAGGCACTTCTGTTCTTGATCCCTAGGAAGAATGAGTTTATTTGTTCCCACAGTATTATTCCATTTGTCTGTCATAAATAAACAAATTCCATCTGTCTATCATGAGATTACTAAGCAAATGTAGAAACCTTCTATCTTTGCAGTCCTGATAGTGGATTGCAATAGTTTCACTGAGAGGACACTGAGAGGACAGTTAGTTCCTTTTCCTGATGGCGCTGACATGAACAGGACAGTTTATGTATTTGCATATAATTATGTATTTGCATACAATTTATATTTGCATATAAATTTGCATGTATAATTATGTTTTGCATATAATTGGTCAGTGCCTTTTTTTGAAAGACTGTATCAGTAAGAAAATAAGCTTTATAGAAAAATTTGCCTATCTAGTATTTAACTGTTCTGTGCTCCAGGGAAGATTAGTCTGTTCAGTGAGCGAGACTGAAGAAGACACTGGCCCCAAGTGGACAAACAAGGTGTCCTACGATGCTGTGGGCCACAGCATCTATGGCTAGATGGCTAAGAATTAAAGATGGATAATTTGGTGGACAACTTACCACCTTCCCAGATGAGACTGCTATGTACTTTCCCAGCCTAAGCAATCACACCAGCATGTCTTTGTCTTCATTTTAGTGTTTATCAAACTTTGCTGCATAGTAGAATCACTTTTAAAACCACCAGAGCCCAGGCTGTCCCTGTGTTAGTTTTTTGTTGTTGCTATAACGTTACCGCAAGCGTAGGGGATCAAAACAACACCACCTTCATATCTGATAGTCGTACTGGTCACAAGTCTGACATGGCTCTCACTGGGCTAAAGCCAAGATGTTCACCAGGCCGCATTCCTTTCTGGAGGTTCTAGGGGTGAATTCGTTTCCTTGCTTTCCGTAGCTCTTAGAGGCTGCCCATATTTCTTGGCTTGTAGCCCCTTCACCCATCTTCAAAGCCAACTGCAGTAGCTTGAGTTCTTCTCATAGTGCCTCACTCCTACTGGTAATGCTGCCTCTCTCTTCCACTTTTAAGGACCCCTGTGGCTACACTGGGCCCACCCAGATAATCCAGGATAATCTTATTTGAAGGTCAGCTGATCAGCAGCTTTAATTCCACCTGAAACCTTCATATCCCTTTGCTGTGGAACCTCATACGTTGAGAGGTTCCAGGGGCCAAGACATGGACGTCTTTGGGGGACCATCATTCTGTCTATACCAAGTAAGTCAGTCAGAATCTTCAGGGGTGGAGCCCAGGCATCAGTACTTTTTAAAGTTCCCCAGACTGATTTTAGTGTCCGGCCAACCTGGGGAACCATGGCTCTTGCTGAATATCCTGAGAGGGGGCATTTAAGAGTGTGCTCCGCAGTCTCTGAGGTCCCGAGTTCGATTCCCAGCACCGCAAAAAAGGGAGAAGGATGTGGCAACCCACTCCCAAGGCAATCCCGAAACAGTTGGCCATTGAAAACCCTATGAGGGTCGCTATGAGTCAGACTCCACTTGACGGCACCTAACAACAACAACAACTCTCCGGCTGTGGTGGCGCACACCTATAATCCAAGTGACTCAGGAGGCAGAGGCAGGAGGATCTCAAGTTTGAGACCAGAGGCAGTCTGCGTAATTTAGCGAGACCCTGTCCCAAAAAGTAAAATGATGGTCTGGGGCTCAGCTCAGTGGTCCAGCACTTGCAAAGCATGCGAGCTAGAGGCTCTGGGTTCAGCCCTCAGTACCGCCAAAAAAAAAAAAAAAAAAGAAGACTACTCTCATAGTGCTTCTCCTGTGCTCCCACAGTATGTATCGGCCCCATTACACATGGTCACACGGAGCCTCGTGGTCATGTGGTCATGGCGAGCCGGTGCTGTCATCACACATCCCACCCCACCATCTCCCCAGTCACTGTGTCTGTCCCAGACTCGGGCGGATCCAAGTGTACATAGACAAACACGGGGTGTTTTTCCATCAGCTGCCAACACAAGCCGGGTTTCTCCGTGGTGGCCTCCCAGGGAGGCGGCATTTAAGCTGGTGGTTTTCCAATGTGCACATTTTCCCCAGAGATAGGGCTGACTCAGCCATTTTCTCTCACAGGAACTGAGAGACTGTCCGAGGATAAAAAAAATCATGTCCTTGCCAGGACTGCAGCCTGCCTCCATTCCTTTCATTAAAGTGAACGAAGGCTGGTGTATCTGTCGGAGGTAGGAACAGGGTTGCAGCCCATCTGGATCTTCATGGTGATCTGAGCGTGTCGTGAGAAGTCAGGGGCACTGGAGAAGGGTACCACTTTTATTGTAAATATCTCCATATGATTTACCGAGCTACTGAATTATTCTTTTGGTTTTCATTAAATCAGAGAAACAATAGGCTGGGAGAATGGCCAGCCGGGCCATTTTGGACTCAAGTATCAAAACCACAGTAACAAAATTCATTGTACTTAGAACATAACCACAAGGCTGAAGGGCGGAATTATCTTCAATTTCGGACTCCAGTTTTCAATCTTCTCATAGAGAGTGAAAGAGGGCCTGGCTGTCCCTGTCGTTACCCTGTTCATGTGCCAGTGGCCAGGCCTAATGAGGAAGATGATTAGCAGCGAAGTGAAAATCCCAGGGACGGGAGGCCGGCTTGTGCACTGGTTTGTGGGGACTGGAAGGAGGGAAGGTGGAGTGCTGAGCCGCGTGGTCCCCGCATGGAACCATCGAGTCCATGCTTGTCAGTCCAAGGCAAACTGAGCACGGGCGGGCACGGTGGCTCATGACAGAATAGCACCCAGAGGCAATTCTAAAACAAAGAATCGTGTGTCCATTTGCTGCAAAATTCTTTACAGTTCTTGCTCGAGAAGATAGACTTTTTAGAACAGAACACTGTACAAGGAAATGAACGAGGTTGACTTGACTTGAGCAAAGCAGACGCCGTGAGACTCGATTTTGGCATCAGCACCACAAAGAGCCACAGAGGTGTGGTTCCCATAGATGAAGTGGCACCCAGAGCAAATCTCCAGTAGTGTTTTGGGGGCTTCTGAGGCTGACATAGCCTCAGTCAACCTGTCCTTTTAGTGTTGTCTTGTCAGTCCGTGAGTACTTCTTTGCTTTCTGGAAGAATAAGATGTTTCAGGCCCACCCTTTGCAGAGATGTTCTGATCTCAGAATCAGTTACTTCTTCAAGGGTCCCTTTATTGGGGATGATGTTTAGGAACCAGAATTTCAGTGCAGACTGTGCTCATTGTTTTCAGGTATTGCATCATTCTATCATTATGATTCCTTTTTTTTTTTTTTTTTTAGTTGAAGTCTTACTATATTGTCCAGGCTGGCCTTGAACTCCTGGACTTAAGTGATCCTCCTGCCTCAGCCTCCCAAGTAGCTGGGATGACACACATGTGCCATGGTGATTTTCTGTGGTTATTATTCTTGATCCTTTATAGATAACCTATTTTCCTTTGTCTCCGAAACCTTATAGAATCTCTTACTTACTACTGGTGTCTTGAAATGTTATCAGCAGGCCTCGATGTACATATATTTTCACTGACCGTGTTGGGTACATGAGGTCTCTTATAATCTAGTGAATTCCTTCCTGGAAAATTCTTGTACAATTTCATTCTTCCCATTTCCCCCCATTTCTCCATTTTCTCTTTTGGCAACTCCCACCGGTCGGATTCATACCTCCAGGATTGATTATCCTCTAAGTCTTATTTAGAGCTCTCTGAGTTACTGTTTCCCTTTTGTTTTACTTTCTGATTTTCACAGCAAAAAACAACGTGCGTAAGTGTTTTAACCTTTCAAATTTAATTCTGTAGTTAACTTTTCTTTTCTTTTTGCGGTGCTGGGGATGGAACCTAGGGTCTGGCTCATGCTTGTCAAGTGCTCTACCGCTGAGCTACATGCCCAGCCTCTGTGGTCAGCTTTTAACTTATGCAACAGAATGGGTATACACATCTACACAGTACGGTCCAGGCCCTGTGTCTCCCATCCACAAACGCCTCCTCCATCTGCCCAGTTACCCCTTCCTCGTTTAGCCTTGGTGAGCCACCAGATTCTGCTGGTTGTATCTCTTACCGGTCAGTAGGGTTTGCCTGCCTCTGCCCATCAGCACCACCCTGTTCCTGGCCACCGTCTCCATTGCCTGGATTACTGCTATCGCTGATACTCTGCCTCGTGTCTCACGTCCTTCCCTGTCCTCCTCTACTTTATGGCAAGAATATCCCTTTTAGAACACACACTTGACCACGTTATTGATTTTGAATTGTTCCCCCATTGCCTTCCTGAAAACATCCAACCGGCCGGGCACGGTGGCGCACGCCTGTCATCCCAGCGGCTCAGGAGGCGGAGACAGAAGGATCGCAAGTTTGAGACCAGAGGCAGTCTGCGTAACTTAGCGAGACCCTGTCCCAAAAAGTAAAAAAAGAAAAAAAATGGGCTGGGAGTGCTGCTCAGTGGCCCAGCACTTGCAGACCATGCAAGCGCAAGGCCCTGGGTTCAACCCTCAGTACCGCCAAAAACAAAAAACAAAAAACGAAAAAACAACCTTGCTCGTCATGACCTAGCCATTGCCTTCTGTGCCATGGAAATTATTCTCCTCAAGCACCTGACCTGCTCCTGTTCCTCAGCGCCCAGCATGCAGAGCCTTGCCCCTGATCCTGTGCTGCGGCTCTCCCCAGCGTCTACAGTGCTTATTTCCCCTCTGCACTGCCTTGCCTTCTCACCGCCCTCTGCCCAGCACACAGTTTCAACTTAGGTTGGGATATCATTTTCTCCAGGGACTCCTCTGTGCCCCCCCAGCACCCTGTGTTTCCCTGGCCATCGAACTCACCATTCACTGTTGCCTGCCCATCCTTTCTGCTGTGCTGGAATGGAAGCTCCTGGAGGGCAGGCTCTCCATTCTGTTCTCTCTTGTCTTCCCAGTGCCAAACTCCCATGGCAGATGTTGTTGTCGTTGTTAGGTGCCGTCGAGTCCGACTCATAGCAACCCTCATAGGGTTTTCAATGGCTGATTGTTTCGGGATTGCCTTGGGAGTGGGTTGCCAGGTCCTTCTCCCATTTTGGGGTGCTGGGAATCAAACTGGGGGCCTCAGAGACTGCAGAGCAGCACTCTACCAACTGAGCTAAATCCCAGCCCGCGGCAGATAGTGATTGGTAATACTTGTTAAATTAACGAACATGAATAAGGCTTCGTAAACTGGTGTTTTACATGTTTTCTCCAGAAATTGAGGTCTAACTGCAGTGAACATGAAAATGTTTTCTCCATACTGGCTGAATTGAGTATTTGTACAGAAGAAACTACTGGTCACGAGGCAGCCATTACGCCCACTGTAGAAGCAGGCAGGCATGTGGAGATGTGTTACCCAAGGGAGTCACTGTCTTATTTTTGCCTAAAAGAACTTCATATTCCCATACTTCCTGTGCCCGACACACCAGCTTGATTCTCTACTTTACCTTCTCCTAAGGAGGAGGGGCAGTGTGAGGCATAATGGGCCAGCGTGGGTATCGCCTCCCTGCTTCTCGTACCACACTGAGAACCAGGGTGACAAGGAAGGCCACTGTCTCACAGCACCCATACTGAGATTGAGACCAATGGATCCTTTGAAAGAGCCAGAAAATGGAGCTATGCTTGTGGAAGGGCACAAAGTTATCCAAGATCTCACATACACATCAGTGAATTATCATCTGCTGATTCCTTAGAACTCCTGGCCAGATTTTCATGTTGAAAACTGAGAAAAATAATGACATTCCTCCCTCCCCAAAGATATCCACATCTCAGTTCCTGGAATCTCTGAATGATACCTTATATGGTAAAGGGGACTTTGCAGGTGTGTAAAGTGAAGGCTATCGAGACAGAGAGATTAGCCCGGCTTATCCAGGTGTGCCCTAAATGCAATCACAGGTGTCCTTATAAAAGGAAGGCCGGGGCCGGGGGTGCAGCTCAGTGGTAGAATGCTTGCCTCGCACGTGCAAGACCCTGGGTTTCATCTCCAGCAGTGGGAGATTTGACACAGAATAAGGCAAAGCAAAGAATGAAGCAAGTTTCTACTCTGCTGGCTCTGAAGACAGAGGAAGAGGCCATGAGCCAAGGGGTATAAGGAATAAGGCTCTATCAGCTGCAAAAGGCAGAAAGTGGATCCTCCCGTAGAATCCTGGAGGGGTTCCTTGATTTCAGTCCAGTGAAAACTGCTTTCACACTTCTGTCTCTAGAACAGTAAGGGAATAAGTGTGTGTTGCTTTAAGCCCCTACATTTTTGATGTTCAAGTGGCAACCGGAACCGGATAGGAGGAATCCCTGTGTTCTTTTGTCAGTTGTCAGTGAATTCACATTAACCACTCTCATGCCATAAAGTTCAGGGTTGTCCATGGTCAGTAGTTTTGTACCTCTTCAAGCAGTTTCTTTAAAGCAGGCTTTACGGGAGGAAACTTGCGTTGCTGGTGCCCAGCTCAGCCTCTGTGCAAAATCTCTCCAGCTGTTTACTTAGCACTTTGATGACAGAATTAGTCTTGTCCCAGTAAAGCACACGGGCAGTTTGGTGAAGAAACCTGTTTGTGTATTATCCAACGTCAGACTTTCACAAGTAAGTTAGGCAAGCTTATTTTAGCCCATATGTAGAGAAACATCTAAATTTTAATAATTGCATATTTCACTGCAAGTTAGAAATACAAATTCCAGCAGCATTTGAAATGTGTGATTTCATGGCAATGTAAAATTTTCTTATTCTGTTGACTTGTATAAGCCAGAAAAAGAATAGCAAAGTGATATAAAGAAAAACATTAAAGCATGTATGGTGAAATTTGAACA